>JALLOT010003622.1:0-11048 GCA_036939595.1 Thalassiosira livingstoniorum | reverse complement strand
GTATTTTTTGCCGCGCGCACGGTCCATGTTAGCCCAATCTCGGGTAGATCGGATTTTTTGCCACGCGCTTGGTTTCCTTGTTAGCCCAATCTCGGGTAGATCGGATTTTTTGTGCATGAAACAGCATGAAACCAAGATGATAGATGAATGAAACCAGCCCGAGTCTTATTGATTAATTGTGGCCACTTAAAAATACTCCCTTTGTCTCAAATTTTAATCCTGATCTAGTCCAACGTAAAAAGGCATATTTTAAATTCTACCAGCAGTTGTTCAAAAAGTAGACGAATTGCTGTTTTCCTACATAAAAGTTGGAAATTTCTACAGACATATGAGTACTAATGACTTTTTCATCTTGATTAGTGCTTTCTTGTCCTTACTTCAAGGGTTTTGTAAATGGACAAGTAGTTTTTGAGTAATGAAGAGTTGTAGAAGCAAAGATTGACAAGGCTGATTGACCTTAATCTCGCCTTTTAAAAAAACACGTCCCTATAATATGATACAGAAAGAGTACCTAATTCAGATTCTCTTGATTCGGTCAAATTTGGTACCAGATTGGACATAAACTGACGAAAGCAAGACAAAAGTGAATAAAATGTAAGGGTAAAATATTGGCGATAAATTAATTCGTATTGTCCGTAATATTTTGCTCTTTCTTCTTTCTGGAGGACCTTTTAAACACCGATTTCCGATTTGGGTCATGATCATGTAGCATGTAGCCACATTCTCCTGAAGATTCCCACTGAGCTTCTGAACGCCTGTGTCTTCAGAATGCCTAGTACCTCTAGTAACCTCCTTGATGATTAATAAGACCCTTGACAATGTATGTATAACTTGAACATGATGAAGGTTAAAAAATTTTGCCACCACTTTCATTTCTAATGTTTCAACTGTAATAGCTATTTGTCTGTTTATCATGGCAAAGCTAGTGATTTCCCTTTTCCTTCATTATCAAAGTCATTTTTTCTGCCTAAATAGATTTGTTGTGGTCCCTAGCTTTGCCAAAAAGAAAAATTCAATTTTCAACAAAATACAGAGATTTTTTTTCAAAAATATTGTCAGACCACAGCTTTATTACGTAAAAGGTTTGTTGTAGAAATTAGTGTATTTTATGTGAATTTATATAAATATCCACCACTACTTTCCTGGTAATTTTTATACATGTTGTATCTCTTTGGTGCTTCTTATGTCATGGATCTGCTGAAAACTAGGGTTTCAAACAATATTTGGGATCAGCATCTCAAATTTTTTTTGAATGAAAAATTGTTGCTTTGTTATGCGTATTGATTGTTAAGCTGTAACTTTGATAAACAAACAAATGATGATTATTATTTCTCATGAAAAAGTGTGTTTTGTATGCAACCCAATAGCATTCATTGATTCTGATGCTAAAAGTTGATAGAGAATTTATTTGCCATTGAAAGGATAATTAAGATACCTCTTATTCTATTTCTTATTGAACAGCATCATTCAATTTTCCTGTCAAAAAACATGGGAGTTGCTTTTCAAAATATCTCTGATTGTACAAAATAATAATAACTGGTACTTACACCTTTTTCATTTAAAATATCAAGGAAAAACTGAAGTACCCAACTTGTTTGTTCATTTCTTGTATAACATAGTATTCTTCAAAAAAGTTAGTTTGTAGCAGCCAGTATCAGATGACTCAAAAAATTTTGTAGCATTATCTGGTTCACTTTGAGAAGGTAATTAATTATCATCTACCATTAGACTGTATTTTCATGTCAATTTGGGCTGGCTTTTATAGGAAAGTCTTAGCATTTTGCCACATATCAGATAGTTTGTTTTTGGACATTGATGATTAAAGAATTTTCAAACAATGAACAATATATTCTCACTATTTAGTTGCTAGTCTCAACAAGTACAGTTTTAATAAGCAGTACAGTCAAAAGAATGAAATGTCAGGTTTTTGAAAACATCTACAATATTACCAAAATCATTACATACACTCAAATTTATATGTAGTGGTTTAAATTTACCTTAGGGATCAGACACAGTAAATAACTATCTTGGGCACTCTGTGCATGCTGTATGACATTTAAATCCTAGCCATGATTAAAATGATATTCAACAAGTGACAACATTATTTGACCATGGTAAAATTCTCAGCAACCCCCATTGTCATACAGAATTGCCATGCCAGACCTTGGAATGATTCTGTCACTTAAGGGAATGCATTTGTCATCTTACACCTGTAATTATCACTAGATACTGTTGAAAAACACCATCTTGCACCACTTTGGACATGGAAGGGTAGGATTGTTTTGTTTTATTGGTACGTAGTTCTTTCTTTGGTAGCATTATAGGTCTTGGAAGAGTAGATGTTATGTCAAGGGAAGGAAATTTCACTTCGTGATGGCATTCAGTAAGATTGTGAAGCTGAATGTTGACAAAGGGTATCTATCCTATAATTCATTATCATATCAAAAACGCAACATGGAATAAAGGAAGAGGAATCATATTATGCACATTAGAATCAGCCTTGGAGTACCTTAGTACTGACAAAGGCTGAGCAATCTGTTTTCACTCATTTTTCTCAGCTCTAAGGGTTTTTATTGTGGTATTATACAACATAGAAATAACATGATTATTGAATAGAAAGATTATAAAACAAAACAATGTTTATGAAAAGATATTGAATATAAGATAAATACATTTACAAACCAAGCTATGATAAGTAAACTTGTGACATGTTAATATTGGCAAGCTGCAGTACCATCTACAAACAGACCAAACTTGTGGTGGCTTCAATGATATGAAGGGAGAAAACAGAAACAAGTTGTTTTCTTATTTGGTACTAGTTTTCTCATAGTGACAGGTAAGTTTTGTACTTAATGGATGTTAAAAATATTTTTTTACCTTAAGGGATCTAAATGTATGACTTTGTAGTAGAAAAGGAATAACAAATTTGTCAATGAAAAAAACTAGTTTGGTGTACATATCATCATCCATCTTCTGAATTAAAACTTTTACCATTACATTGATTGTCACTTACTAGGAACGTGTAAACAAATATAAATTACATAAGAGTATAAAGCAAATCAATATGCTACCCTTTTTGAGATGTGTGCTGGTTGAAAAATTACAAATTTTGTCAAACTATGTTGTTCATAGTTTGAAAGTAGTTGGTACAAAATGATTTAAATTCATGGTTAATATAAAAAATAAATATAATTTTCAAAATATCTCTAGAATTTATCAAATAATGATTAACACAAACTCTTTATGAATTTGGATTTTCCAATGGATTTGACATCATCTGTATTGTCAATTCTAATTCTAGATTTGTAGTTGGGATGCTGAAAATGACCACTTTTTGCTTTTCACATGCTAACTTAAACTTTGAAATGCTTACAAGAAATTGCTAAAAAAATTATTTTCTAGAACTTTAAAGTAATGCTCTAAAATTTATGTTTAGTGATAAACATATGGTCATTGGTTGTTTCTTTTTGCATGTTGTCATGACAAGTTAGGGTGTTGTACTTTGATATTAATGCAAGTTAGGGTTGGGGTTGGGGTTGGGTTTAGGGTTAGGGTCCCTAAACCTAACCCTCATTTTCTACTAGGCAATTTCTTAAGATGAATTAATGAATTTACTTTTGATATTAATGCGGCTTTGAGAAATTGTTTATATTTTTCTAAAATTCTTGACAAAACATTGAAAAAGACTTTTTTCTAATTTCTGATTTAAATAGTAGTATCAAAGGTGCATAAGTACCCTAAGTAACGGTAAAAAGGAGCCCGGCTCCTTTTTAAAATTAAGTGTAGGCTCTTTTTATACACACATTCCAATGTGTTGGCTCCTTTACTTTTTTATTTCGAAAAAGGCTCCTTTATAGAGGTGGGAATATGGTGTAGACTCTTATCCACATCAGTCACAGAGGCAACTTCTGGATGCACACTGAAAAGGAGCCTAAAATTTGGGGCTCTTTTTTAAAATCATGTGCAGGCTCCTTTTATGACTGGTGTATCAGGTATCAGAGTGTAGGCTCTCTTTCATTAGTGAGGCTCCTTTTCACCGATACTTAGGGTACTTAGAAAAAGGCAAAAAATGAATATTACGTACTCTAGAGTAGTAAGTAGTATGGTACCTACTTACATAAGAAGTACTACTAAGTACTATGCTGGGTACTTAGGTAATGTAAGTATTATTATATTATTTATTACTACTCCCTGACGGACGGCACCATGAATGATATGGTTCGTCCATACTGGCCCAAATCGTACTGGATTTTATAAAGATCAATTCTAAAACAGTTTCTAAGTTTTCAAAATAATAATGTTAACTGATAGGAGTAGTTGCTTAATTTTTTGTAAAATTTAATCACCATTATTATGTTACTACAATGCCCTACAATACATCATACAACACTCTACTATACTTACCTACCTAACTTATTAAGTACAAAACAGTACCAAAGAGCCAGTAGAATCCAGTCCATTGTTCACCACACAACAGATCACAGCATCAATCCATGACCATGGCAATTGTCTTTCCTTGGATCTGCATCCAATACAATAATCAACCACCGCTATAATCACCCTCATCAATATTACAAACCAAATCAGTGATCTTAATACCAATGTTTATGCTTCTTTTTCTGATTGCACCATTGCTTATCTATTTTTTAACTCAGCCCCACACAAAACTCTGTTTCTACTACTTGCTTCACATCCACTATTTTTTCTGTATTATTGTCATGGCCATGACCGTGGCGCTACCATATACTCAATCCCACCCCCCTCTCTGCTCATTGATTGCTACTTCCTCACCCCCCCTGTCTTCACCATTGCCAATTGTATAAGAGATGTCTTTTAATTTTTTTCTGCTTTTTGTTGTTCTCAGATGCTAGTTTGTTTTGTGCCCCCCTCTACTAATATTGCTACTGCTGTCACTATTGTTGACAGCACATCAACTGCCCCTGTCACCAATAACACATTTGATATCTTCAATTGATTCAATGCACTATAATGCTTTCCAACATAGGAACACAGCTATATCCTTGATTGGGTGTTCAAACTTTTGATTTGATTGTTGAATAATCATATCAATGTCCATTGCTTCGCCACCCATTACCTTTGATACAATGGCATTGACATGGTAACTTGTCCACTGTATTCAACAAAATGATGCACAGCTTACAACAAGCATATTTATAGTTTTGATTGATTAAAAACAATGTTGTTTGTGACTGATAATTGCAACTATGTCCTCAATGACACCATTGGATTATGGTTAATTTTTTTGTCCACACTGAATCCATGCACTAACCAACTCCATTGCAGCATTTTACCATTACTCCCACTGTTTCCATTGACACCCTTGACCTGTATCCCCTCCTCCATGGTGTTCTTGCTGCTGCTGTAGAATTAACTTGTCAATCTGCAATAAATGATATGGAGGACTGCACCCAGCCATAAACATTTGAACTCAGAGACTTGTTCATATGTGGCAGCAGTTGGCTCTCTGTCAGTACATTACATTATTCAATTATGATACCAGTTTTATTTGGATGGACAGAAATTAGATTTGTGGGATTAATCAAGTTCAAAAGTCATAGGACAAACTAGTTGTTGTGTGTTATTAATAGAGCTGTATCTTAATTTCAGTGTGGAGAATAAGAGCTTTTTGAAAAATTTGAGGTGGGACAAGTATCAATGCTTGGTAAATACTTGTAGTGTTGTTTTGTTTTTTTATGAGTTAATGGTACCAAATAAGCACTTAGAACCAATGCCCAAGGGGTTTATCAGGTTTTCTAGTGTTTTCTTTACATTTTTTTGTTGAGAATAATAGCAGAATATCTAGATATATTCTTAATTCGAAGTAATTTCTTTAAATAATGTTTTTACAATTTATGCCAAAAAAGTTTCTTCAGTTGTTTCATTTTTGTATGTGTGTGTGTTTTGTTAGTTTCACCTGTGTGTGCCATTGCTATCAAGATTGCCAATAGTTGATGATGGATGGTACAGTACTACTGATTTGGAGTTGTCTCGAAGTCAATATTATTATTATCTCATCTTTCCAGAACACTGCTCACACAAGTACTATTTTTGGAAACTTGCAGGTGCTTGAAGAATCAATGTAAGGATTTTTGAGGTATGACAAAAAGTTGGATATAATGTTTGTATCCAAAATATTAATGTTGGGTTTTGGTGATATTAAAGTCATTGGAACTATTTGCGAAAACAATGTCTCTAATATCTTGTATGATTTAAACCGGTATGAATGAACCATTTCTGACACGACTTTCTTATTGATGTACGAGTATGAGAAAACGAACACGTACGTACTTAGCTGAGATCCACGGCAGAAAACTTGTTTGCGTCAAACCAAAAAGATGAATGTTTTAATATTTTCAAAAGTTATCCGAAAAAAGCATCATATTTGGTTTTATCTAGAAAATCTTTTTGCCCCGAGATCATATTTATTCCCTGATTCATGACGTCACAAGGAGAATCTGCTGACGCCAATACCATCAACAACCCCAAATTCATTTCTGGTTGAAGCAATTCAAAGTTTACTTTTGCCAACCACAAAAATATTTTGAAGATTGGATATTTTGTATTGTTAATTAATTAACCAAAGCAATTGGGTTTACAAAATGAGGTTGGTAGAATATTTTTAAGTTTTCACTAGGAGATTCTCTAGCTGCTAAGGGGGGGATAAATTCTAAAAATGTGGGCTCATCGATTTTGACATTTGGCGATGCCAATATGTGAGCAAAACATATGTGACTTGTGTCACACATGTTTGAACTTTTTACAGAAGCTTAAGACATGAATACCATGATTGGCATTTGTTATATGTTCATCTTAAAATGTCCACTCTCACCAGTTTGGGACTCATCCTGGTTAGACTCAGAATAAATTTTCTTTACTCATTGGATTTTTTTGGGGGTACTGATTTGCCTCTTCAGATCCCCTATCCCTCATGCGGTACATAACCGTAGAAACATCTTCTTGCAGCTGCAGCTTCTGCATACTTCCAATCTACAGTTGAACATTTTTTTGCTTGCTTCACTGCTCCATAGGAAGCAACCAATGTACAATCTTTCTTTTGCACACATCATGCACTTTCTTGATCTAGTAGAATCACTGGGGCAGACCAGATGATTTCAATTTTCACATTGCCGCGAAACCATTTGTTTGCATTTTCTCCTGAACCCAAATCCTCCAGATTTTTACAATGTTCTAGAAGATGTTTTGAGAACATGCAAGAGTTTAGGATAAATATTTTTGTCTCTCTTGTTGCTTTCTTTGAAGAAATTAAAGCAACAGATCTTGGGGCATGTGAAGGTTGTTCATTCCCCTGGTTTGCCATCGGAATATGTGTGAAGGCCTCCTTGTAGGTCACCAGAGGTCTTCTTTCATGTTTGTTTGCTGATCAAGAAACTTTTCCAATTGTAAACAGTTCCCTTGGATGGATCAATGACTGCACAGATGCTGGTGGAGGGCTTGTTGGGGTGAGGGCTCAAGTTGTGTTGAGGAGAAGATCATTGTTTGGTGGAGGGATTTCTCCTGTAGGTGTTGGGGGGTCTACTTAGAAGATCAACACACTGCAAACCTTGGCTACAATCAACATCTATTCTATTGTACCATACCAAATTTGGTACCTCTTTCCCACTTTCACTTGTAGTCAGAAAAACATTAGAGCAACTGCAATAATCTGTAAGCTGCTGAACAACAACTGAGATGTAGTAATTGGTGGTAGTTGTATTTAGTATTGTTGCATTACTGACTGTTCAATATGAAAAACACAACTGTGTATTCTAATGTAACTTGCAATTGATATGACTCAGTGACTCCTTAGGACACATACCAATATATGTACAGATATTGATATCTATGACATACATTACACCTTGTTGTAATTTAAGAAAAAAGATAGCAGTTACTCTCTGGAGCCCATTGACTTCAAAGGATTTTATTGAATTCAATGGCTCATTTCACCCAATATATTTCTACATGTATTGTGCTGGGCTGATTTACTTAAAATCTGAACCATTGTAAAGAAGAGATCAAGATCTTTTATAATCTTTCATGTCATAAAAAATGGTTTGGTTGCTTACCAAGTGCAGGATTTTGAAAAAAGTGTGCAAGTTCTTAAGTTTTTTATTTTTAAGCTTAGCTAATTATTTTCATTCTTCGCCAAGCATACACTGGAGTTCAATGGATTCAATGTCTCATTAGGCCTAACTTGGCCTAACAGACTTTCAAAGGAGATTTCACTATTATCTTCCATTTCTACATACAGATATTTATGGCTTGTCACATTCCTCATGAACTTCTGTATTTCATGTATCCCTCAAAATAGTGGAAAAATGAGTTTACATTGAAATTACCTCAACTTACAAGTCCATTGAGTTCAATGAAAAACACCATTAAGGGGCTAATATATTATATTGCCCAAGACATTCAACTACTTTCTCTGTATCTTTTAAAGAAATAAAATAAAAATGGGAGTTGCAAAGAAGTATTCCCACAGTTTTTTTTTTCCTTATATTCCAATGGGAATATTTGGTCAAAATAACTTGAATTATTACAATAATTAACTGGAGTGTCTAAGAAGTCAAGAAAAACTCTCATGAGTATAAACAAGGATAATTATAGAGATTGACAATGGATATTTGACCATTCTATGATCAAAGTTCATTCTTTCAAAATTATGAGAATCATTGATCAATCCAAGCAAATACTTGCTCTAGGAGATGGATTCACTTTGTTCTTTGTTTGGTTAATGATGTGATGGCACATAGGAAAACCAATAAAAGTTTACTGGAACAGTTAAAAGTTTCAAATTAAAATCAGACCAAACTATTTTATAAAATCTGATAAAAATGTGGTCAAAATATCTTACATATACATTGTACACTGTGAAATGATTGACTGAAAATTCTCTTAATTTAGTGTTGCCACTAAACCATCTTGTAACTTCTGTCAATGTGAGGATGCACAGTACATGACACATGATGGCTTATGTATTGTGAATAAGCAGCTGGAAATCAATGACTCAATCACAGTAGAAAAAAACTTTGTAAAAATTAGAACTAGGATTAGACCCCTAAAATGAAAAGTTATTGTTATTGGAGTTTGCCATTTGACATCCAGCTTGTTTTTGTTTTGCCAAATTTTGCCACTCAATACTCCCCAGCCTATCCACAAACCACCCATGCCATCCACCACCATACGAAGCAAATTAATTTTATTTTTCAGTATGTTGAAGAAGTATTGCTGTTGGGCTATCCATAAAAATTGATATTATCTATTGTGTGAACAGAACTTACCCTAAATTCTCATTCACAAATGACTCAACATTGTTCCACAAAAACAAAAGATATGGCTGCAGAGAACAGTTGAAATAGAATTTCCAGAAACTGATAATTCCAAAAGGTGTACATGCTTTAAAATATTCATATTGCAAAAACCATATTTTGGATATTGGGTTGTCTGGAATCCTTTTGTTGAGAATGATGATCATCCAGACAATGGAGTATATACTAACATTTCAGTTAGAAATATAGAGGAAAACAATATGATAAGTGACAATGAAAATAACAGAGACCAAGAATCAAGAATCACTTGAAAAATCAAGAAAAAGTAAAGTACATTTAGACGTTTCTTCCAAAAAAGTGTCATCTGAGTAGTCCATTCCTTATCAAGAGGTAATTGTTGGTGTATTGAGAATTGAAAATAAAAGGATCCATTTTGGTTTGAGTACATTTGAAAAATAGTCAAATGGTAACATCAGAGCTGTTGATGATTTGAAATATTCTAAAAAATTAAGACATGATGATTGTTTGATTTGGTATTGGACCAATACATGCCAGTAAGTTTAAGGTCATATATCAATTTATACTGAAAATAACATTACCAGATACACATCAAAAAGTTTAATTATATTATGTGATATTATTTATTGAAACCAATTGCCTGGTGGATTGTTCTGGCCAATGCAGTTTCATTAAATTTTCAAGGTCAATATCAAACTTTGTCACATTGTTTTGGCACACATGAAATCTCTTGAGGTCATTAAAATACCAAACTGTTATAAGCTATTTCCCATTGGTAATAATAATGTTATTGGCCACACTGGGGTAATAAGGAATACAGAACTAGCTCAATATCTTCCACACCAAATAGATTTGTGTAGAAAAGTGATGCTGCCATAAATTTGTTGCAGGTTATGTCTGTCTGCTAGATATGGAGAGCTATTCATTAATGCATAAAATTTCTCTTTAATCATCATTATCTGCTTTCACAATCAAGAGTTCAATATTGCTTTCTAACTTCTAAATTACATAGCCTTCATTTTTGTGTGTAAATAATCCAAGATATGGATGTACACTAGCACTGTACACCTGACTTCACATATGAAAATTACAGCATTTGGTGCCTCTGGTGGTGTCGTGGCTTACCATCTTCTGAAAAATTTACATTGTTTTAAACTATCAGAAAAGTATGTGCTTTCACAGTTGGTCATTTCATGCTTGAAAAACATTTTAGATAGGAGCATGTCTCTCTTTCTTTCTACGTCAACTCATTGTTTGGTTTTGGTGGCTCAAATGATTATATTTATTCTTTTGCATGAATATCTTTTTACTTCATTCATGCTTACCTTGTCAAAGCTCTTAAGTCTAGATGTTGAAGTGTATTGGATCAAAACAATTTCAACATAAAATCATTCTTAAACTCTGGTGTCTCCTTACTGGAGTAGCTAAATAATGGATTTGTCAGTACATATTTTATATTCCGACTTCATGCACCAATAGGTAGATTTGTGGTGTGATAATACTAAATTCATCAGGATCAGTCTTAATGACCATTATTTGTTAACATTTTTATGAATTTTTGATCATAATGTTCAAAGGACACCTTGGCAACTCATGACTCCAACCATTTCATGGAAATCAAGACAGCAGACAACTTGCAGTTTTGCTAGGTTGTACCTAGCTTAAAAATAAAATGCAAATAATAAGTGGCAAAAGGTCCTCTACAAATCTTTACTCATTTTAAAGCAGTGATCATCAGTA
>JALLOT010003621.1:0-12509 GCA_036939595.1 Thalassiosira livingstoniorum | reverse complement strand
TTGTTTACTTTTGTCATCTTCTTTGTTGTTGTGGCTGTTATTTGTTGTGTATCAAGTCCACATTTTTCCAAAACTACAAAATGAAATGAAAAAAATGGATCCAATCTATGGTTTTCCACCATCGTTTTGAAATCTTTGTTTAAAAAACACATGGTTTTTATGTGAGGGTTTATGCATGGGCAGGGTGTGAGGAGTGTGGTGTGTGAGTGGTGAGCACGAAACCAAAAAATCTGGATCTGGATCCCTGGTTCCAAATCCAAATTTGACTGGATCCAAATATAATTTACCTGATGGAAGACAAGAAAAACAAGAACAAGGACTGCTTGTCAAAGAGTATCATGCCATCGGAACTTGTAACAAGAAGGGGGAAGAGCATCGCACAAAGGGAGCTGGCAGGTGGTATTGGGAGCTGTTGGAGCTACTGGTTCCAATACCAAGATTTTTATCAAGTGTTGAGGTTGATTTTGCACATGAACAACCCCATTACAGAGGTTGTGATGAAGGTCTCTTTGGATGAGTCAACAACCTCATCCAAGACCACTACCATACCCAAACACCTCTTCTATCTGGGCCACTTCCCCACCAAATGGGAATACAGACTCATCAACGTCGCCCTCTTCCTATCCCAAGCCATGATAGAGAGCATCACCTATGATGCCTGCAATGAGTTTCATTGGGGGAGCAATACTGTCAAGGTTATCAGCAATGCGGACAAGATGATGGAAAGAACACAGGCAGCAGTGGTGGTAGCAATGGGAATGAGCAGAACAAGCACTACGTCATCTCCAACTCCTGCAGACAAGACTCCCAAAGCTACCAAACCTTTCTTTGTCCCCTGGGAAAATGTTGGTGATTATTTTTGTTAGTTGATGTTTTCCAGATAAAAATCCAAACTTGTTTGCCTTTTTTATTGACCTTTTTGCTTCTGCTGGTGCAGTGCTGGTGTGGTTGCTTTTACTTAAAAATTGCCACCACTGAACCAATCCTTACCTTTTCACTTTACAGGATACAAATTCAATTCACAAGATTGATTGTTTTGTTAACTCCTTCTAATGTTAGGAGTAAATGACAGGTGCATCAGTCTCCAAATGTATGATATTGATGGTAGGTGCAGTATCCAATTGTTTCATTTCAATTCATTCCATTAACTTGTGACACTACTTACCATTATCATCATTTGTGTGCTCCAAGTGAAGGTGGCACTTTTGCCGCATAATACTATCTGCTAAAGAGTATTGATAAGCTGCTCACCAATCCCTTGCTGATATGGCAAGATTACATTGATGCCCTTGACCCAAGAGTAATAATAGGTGGTTTTGTTGTTTTTGTTCATGTTTGCAACAGTGGTTGTGGATAGACTTATTGAACTGATCTTGATTCTATTTTGCTATGATAAGTTGAGGTAGATATTGCCTGAGGAGCTACAAAACAACATCGACCAGCTTGAGCAGGGAAATCTATCAAATTTTGACTGTTGTTGCAATTTAGACTCAGTATAATTACTGGTTTGGTATATTCATTTGAGATCAAAATTTTGCATTGTCACCATAGAAATTAAAACAATACTATAAAATTAGCAGTCATTTGTCTCTCTCTTTCTTTTTTGGTTACTCTAACTACATTATTGTATTCTAACCAACAATTTCAAATATGTTCAGCCACATCTGCAACTTTATCAAATACTTGTTCAAAGGCTTAAGCGGTGTTGTAAGTTGCAGACTCATACTCATACAAGTTTGTATTTAGTTGGTTCCATTTATACGCTCTGATTACTGACATATGATAATGGAAGCAGTCATTGTTTTGGAAACTTTTAGGCTCTTAGATAATTTACCTTGTGTTATAAACTGTTTGACTTTTCAACTTGGATATAAAAAAATATTTAATTCAACTTGAGTTGTTACCACTAGGAGCTTAAGCAGCTGCAGAATTTTCATTCACACTTTGTTACTGCTGTATCTACTTGGTCAAAATAAATCTATTGCTGCACCAAACAATAATGTAAAGCAGCAATTGAATTGATAAATACTGTATATATTGCTTTGAATAAAGGACCATATCCTTGCAACTTTGTTCACTGATTTGTCATGGTGTTCCAAGCTTAAAATGACAAATGAATGAATTTGCAATTTTGATCAGTTCCTACGTAGGATTGCTGTAGAAATTGAGCCATAACTTCAAAGATTTCTGTTACACATAAAATGGCCTACAGAGGTCAAAAATAGGTTATTTTTCTTCAAAAAAGGTGAACATATCTAAGTTACACTCTAAAAAAATTCCAGGCTACTCAAAATTGCATTTCAAATGTTTTTTTTAGAATCAGTTTATACAGCACCCCCCTATATTTAGCTAGCTATTATGATTATGATACAGTTGATAGGGTTATAGATTACACAAGAGTAGGTATGATACTGAAATAATTAGGGGGAATAAAAGTATCATTAGGTAGGCATTGGATATTGTATTTATGTAAAATTTGTACTTACTCATACCATACAAACTAAAAGTAGTAAAAAATAATGCAATTCTGCGGTAGTTATTCCTAAGCTTGTTATTCTGTTCACCTCAAAAGTCAGGTCTCAAGTTGGCAAACATTATATTTTGTGATATATTGACTTGCAATGTGAGAATTGATGATTGATGGTTTTGTTTTTGTGACAAAGCGGAACTTTTAAAATTACAACTTTTTTTCAAAAATGGCATCCACTAGATAGAAAACTGTCATTTTTTGACTCCAAATTACATCCTTCCAAAAAAGTGCTAAAACTTGATACTTTAGACAATGAATACATGGAGCCCCAACATGGGAAAAATATGAGGAATATATGATGCTCTAACTGATTTTCTCACCTTTTCAGTTGAAGTGAGAGCTCTTTGGGTGAACAAAACCATCTCATGAGGGTCCCAAAACTGACTGGAAATATATTATCATAATGATGTCAGAGTACTAAGAGATGAGGGATGGAGTAAAACCAAATAATGGACTAAGTACTAACTTCTTACTTACTCCAAGCAAGGGGAATACCACAGGAGTTTCAAGTCAAGTAGCTCTGGTATATGTTCTCACCTGAGCCAAAATCCATGGCCTCAAATGCTTGACAGACCAAAGCCAGAGATTGTAGTTTTGGATACTTTGTGCAAATGCAGACTCAACACCAGCATGAGTCAGCAAAGATATTGATTGGTGTGCATCAGCTGTTAGCAATCATTGCTGATATCAGCTCAGGTCAAAAAATAGGCCTTGAGTTCTACAGAGTGCATTTTGGCTTAGATAGAGCATTTTGAAGAAAGTAAGATATTGGTAGGAATAAAAATAACACCTGACAAATTATCATAAACCCTTTTATTGAATTTTAGCTCTTCGTTTGAATTTGTTATGTGATCATCTTGATTTTACAACGTATTCACCTTTTTAATTAATTTTTACCTGACCAAAAGAACACTCAAAACTCAAAGAAGACTTAAAGTGAATTTCTAAGGTCAAGGATGTTTAAGATCACTTTTAAATAAATACTGAGTGTAACTATCATATTTTGATGATTAATCTATAGAAATGAAGATTAGAATTTATTTCTCACTTTCCACGTTGAAAATTGAAGATTCACCATATAAAATACTCCATGTCCCAGTTCCAACATTGTGAAAATTGACAAAAATTCATGGTTTCCATAACAGGGGGCCTTATTTCAGAGCAACAACTTGGCCAATCAACCCCAATCATTTCCTACATACAAAATGGTACCAATTGCTAATTAATGCAATGTTTTTTGATCCAAAACACCTCTTAGTATTCATATATAAGACCCCTCATCTACTACATTTACTTTTGAAGTCAAATGTACAGTAGATCCACTGTTGAGAAATTGTTTTACTCCTACTTTGAAATGACTTGGAGCTTTTAAATCTGACTCTGGCATCAAGCATTAGATTCATAAGCATGATTGTGAATATAAATGTAAGTTGAAAAGAAAATGAATTGATTTGGGAGACATGTAACAGTAAATATGGATTCCTAAGACTTTATACAAGTTATCTTAGCAGATATTAACAGGGACCTATGCTGGAGTATGGCAGAGGTTTGCTGAGGTCTCTAAGTGTAGTATACAGAACAAATACAATACATACAAGCAATTGGATAAATAGAGTAGTAAGACCAAATGCATTTTCAAAAAAAATGCAGCTGGAATATCATCCAAAAAAGAAAAAGAGATTGTTTATTTTTCTATGCTCAACTTTGAACTTTGAAAAATAAAAGGGTCCATGCTAATGGTTTTCCTCCATCTCATGATTTTGGTTGATGTTTGTAAAGTTGGAGGACCACATTCATTCCCTGGCACAAAAAGGTTTTCTGCAAAGATAAAATATTCCCAATGTTTGGGTGACAGTGATAAGAAGTTGTCATCTCATCTATTGGGATTTTCTCATTAAGATGATTGGTGAGTTTGTAGAGGGTTATCTCTCCCAAATGGACAAGGACAACTCCCCTGAAAAAATTTAAAGCTTAGAATGGTACATGAGTGGAGGAAGAACTTTTGTTGAGTGGCTTCTTGTTGTTGGTTGTTTCCTCTCCCATATCTCATTCTCAGACATGCCCATGCATTTCTCTGCATCCATGGCAGCTTTTTCAAAGAGATGAAGAATGTTGTCTTGTATTTAGCCTTGTTGGCAGAGTCTGTCATAAAACTGTTTGACATGTCCTATGATGTTTGTTATTGTTATGTCAGAACAATGCACAAAGATTTGGAGAAGTTAACCAAAGATTAACCCTTTGGTTTGGCCAGGTGAGTGTAACGAGGATGGAGGAATAAAAAGATGAAGGTCCATTGGTTTTTCATATAGATTAGTAGCAAGTGGCAATGTGTCCATCCTTAATGGTTAAGATTAAGATTATGACCATATCCATGTAAAATACTGTAGTTGATTGTTTGGCAAAGACCCAGTCCAATCCATAAGAGTTATCATCTTTTTCTATTCCTCCTATCTCAATTCATTGATTTCTGGGTCTGTGTGTACCAGCCATGCTCCCAGTCTATTGTCAATAAATTTCTGAAGAAAAGCAAGCATATACAGCTATTTGGCAATGACAAATTCCTCTTGAGAAATTGCGCCATGTAGATTTTTTTTGGGTGGTGACTATTCCCATGGCTATGCCACAGACTTACTTTTCAAAGATATTACCAAACTTCAAAATATTGCATTAGAAAAGTATTTTGCTAGCCTCAATGAGGTCACATGGGCTATAATCAAAATTCTTGCAAGTTTTTTCTTGTAGTAGAAACTCATTGAGGACAGAGATACAATACTCTGTCTTGATATTATCATATATTGAAGTTGTATCATAAGTGAACAGCAATTCATTCCCAGGCAGTTTCATTTCATCAAGTTGTCTTTTAAGCGCAAAGGAAACTTTACAGTAGGATGGCTGTACTTGTGCCATTGGTTGCAGTTTCTCATCAATCCACTGTCCCAACAGATACCCAATGCCCCCACAGGCAGAAGAACAGATACTCCTCAAACTTAGCTTCACCATATGTAATTTGTACATAAGATAAAAGTAATTAAAAGGGTAACTTTCCCATGACTCTGCTTTCTTGGTTTTGATGTACTTTAATTCCATGTCAGTAATCTGCCCTGGAATCAATGGAGGGTACAACAAGAAATTGCTAAGCCATTCATTGATTTTGGTATTAAGTTGGCAAAGTTCTTCTCTAGCTTTGTCTTTACTGATGATGAAATAAGTCTCCTTGTTGCATAGATGATCCAGATAATGCTCAATGTAGCGTAGTAACTGAATAGCGAAATGACCAAGTCCTTTGTTGGTACTACCAATAACAATGTCGCAACAAGTTTGTAACTGATGGAGTGCCTAGCTTTGGGAATGGATCAGATTTGATTTTGCTTTTTTTTTCTTGAAACAAATCCTTCAAGCTGCTAAAAAAGGTTCAAAGTCTCCCATAATTTTCATCAGATGGAGCTTGTGGCATCCGTTCTGACTTCAGGTAGAGCTTCAAATTTTTTCTGACAGTTTTCAGTCCCTATTGGAGCAAGGAGGAGTACCAACAAAGAAATTGGCAAGGTAGATATCTCTGTTCAACTGCTAGGTATCAATAGCAATGATTGAGGATGTTATTGAAGGGGCAGCAATGAATTTAGAGCCCAACCTGAGTAATGATGTGGCTGATGGCAGCACAGTTTTATCAATTGTTAGATCATAAAATGATACATTGTTGACTTTAGAGAAGTATTGGTTGGTCAGTGGGCATCATTGCTGAGCAATTGCACACATAATAAAGGGGTGAAAGAGCAGGGTTAAAACAGTGAAAACCATAGTCTTCCATACAGCTGTCTAGTGGCCGCATTTGTTGGAACCCTTGCTCAGTGATTATTTATTCAACTTTGACTGCCCTCCAGATTTTTTGTTGTGTTCTTTAATCCTTATGACACACTCTGAAAATTAATCTGATTTTTGACACCCCATAAAACCATCTGCTCTCTTTTACTCTTCACATTTATATGATGCCTGATTTAAAAGAGAACACTTTGTTAAGTATGGAATCTCATCAATGGATGAGACACCCAGCCCACTTCTATTTTTCTCATTTTGGGAGCCATTTTCACATTCTGTCCGATGTCATAAATCCACTGATGAAGTTATTGTAACAAAAACAGCACTCCTCTGTTTTGGGCAAACATCTTCGTATATTCTTTTTGATGAAAAAGCAACAAAACCTAATTATTAAATCATGAATTGGGCTTACAAAAACATCACTTTGTCCCTTCAAATGTTTGTTTGTACTGGTTTTATTTGGATACATGATTTTCTCCTGAGTTAAATTAAAGTCATATTCTAGTTTCTCTCAAAACATCTCAGAATTTGGATTGCTCTTCCCAAACTTATCTATCTTCCTCTTTGTCTTGTTGTATTTGACTGTGGTCTTTCTGCAAAGGATGCATCAGTTCATGTTGGAGGTGCTTTGAAGATAGATAATTGCTATGAATGGAGTTAGGTGCTGAAGTGGTCTTCATTGGCTTCTCTACTATGAATGAATTGTTGTTGGATTCATTACTGCTGGAAGATACATAGTCATCCGAGCAATTTCATCACTCTTTCCAATGTTCTTAAATGCAAAAAAGCTTTGGAATGCCTGGAACAAGTTGCAACTATCACCAAACAAGGTATGAAAAGCAGGCTTTTTGTCTTGTTCTTTTTGTATTGGCTTCTCAAGTGGCTAGTCTCCTACTGAGCTTAGTCCTACATCTCAGTCCTTGCTTAGTCCAAAGAAATTCAAACCCCACTGAAAAGTGGAACATTGTTCAAACCCCTGGGTGTGGTGGAAAGGGGCAAGGCTCCTGGCTTTGATGATCAGTGACCAAGAAATATTTCCTTCACACTCTTCATTGAAATTGACCATGTAGCCAAACAAAATCAATCTATGCCTAGGTCACTTTTGAAAATGCCAAAGTCTTCTTCTTCATTTGCCATGGCATTGCCATCAGTTTCATTTTGACAATCTAAGCTACAATCATCAGTTTCTTTTTGGTGTAGTTATGTTACAGAAAAATGTGTCCAATCTCAAATAGTGCTTGCTGTGTGTTTTCAAGTTTCTGTCTTCTAAACCAGAATCGTGTGACCTTCACTGGAGTGTAGATGAAGGCTTCAGTCAACAATGCCTCACGCACAACAACCGGCATCGAAGACGGCGACAATGCCTCCACGAGCAAGATCGCTCTTTGGCCTCGACAGCGTACGAGACAAGACAATGGATACATGTGATTGTAATTTTCGCACCAAGTAGTGGATCCACAATCAAACTCAAATCAAACGAAAACGAACGACTACAGTATGCCTAAGGTATCAAAATTTGAAGACTTACAGTATTTAAAAGCCAATAACTACTTTCTAAAGTAATCCTCTTGCGATGCCGTTTTAAAACCACTGCACCAATCTCAAAAAAATGAATCAAGAATAATAACTAGGCTTTTGTCGTTTCCTTGCTGGTAGTACTCGTGATATAAGATGCTCAGAAACAAGTTCTCTCGTGCCATTGAGTGCCCATTCTACCCAAACATCGTCCCCATTGCCAGAGACATTATCAGGGTCCATCATTTCATATGCGGGGTGAGCATAAGAAAACGTCTCAACCCAAATCAACGAATCATTTTTGCGAATTAAATTTGCAGGAACAACGTTAGTCTTCGACACACTTTGGGACCTGTACTCTAAACAGTTGCCATCGCTAAAATGTTTGGAATGATTACTGCACGT
Organism: Thalassiosira livingstoniorum; assembly: GCA_036939595.1. Lineage (NCBI taxonomy): Eukaryota > Bacillariophyta > Thalassiosirophyceae > Thalassiosirales > Thalassiosiraceae > Thalassiosira > Thalassiosira livingstoniorum. The sequence continues at coordinate 4,243 of JALLOT010003621.1, read as the reverse complement.
GGGCGAAGAAGTCTTACAGTCTATTTTTCTTTTTAATGAATGGTCCGACTTGGTCAATGCCTTGTCGGCAGCATCACTGGTCATACTATTTTGTTGGTGCTCCGCGAGTTTTTTCTCATGAAGCTTACTCTGTGATGAAGAGCGGCCAGTGCATCTTTCACGAGAAGACTCACATGTCCGATTCAAAACGATTTTTTCAACACAACAAAGTTTGTCTTGATCCAACCCATCCAATCTATGCACCACCTTGTTCTTTGTCTTGCTATCAATTTTATCCTCTGCTATTGAAGTGCCAGATTCGCCTGACAATACGCTGCAATATTTTTCATTCTCCGATATGCCATCAAAGTCAAGAGGAGTATGATCCATAGTACTAGCAGATGGACCTTTGCCCAACTCAACTGGAGTCTTGTTGCTGCCATTGTTTGAGTTTGAGATCTCAATATTTTTCATAGCACGGCGTTTTCCCCCGTTATTAGCAACGTTTTGTGAGCAAGAATGATCATCATTGCCCACCAACTCCTCTGGATCAGGACTGCTATGATCAGAGATGCTGTCCTCTTTGGACGAATCTATCCGATCAGTTGACTGATTAAAGAAATTATCGGTTGATATTTTTTTCTGCTACAACTTACCTAATCCACTATTTCGTATGAAACCGGAATAGAGACCATCAGATTCCTCCAACTTGACGCCAGTGACATTCTCTTTACATGGATTGCTGCAAAGGTTTACGTGGTTGTTATCCCTTGACAAATCAATAGAAGCAATTTCACGGTGGTCAACCTTTCCCACTACTTCAAGGATGTCATCACATCTGGAACTGAATTTGTCATTTAGCCACAGTCGCGGTGTATTTGGATTCATCTCCCAATCCCGAAGCTGACACAAAAGCAAGGCATGAAACGGAGTATAAAATGCTAGAATATGCACCACAACAGTAGATAGGGAAACAATCATGGATATCTTACGTTCGACAATAACACAAATATTTCTTTGTCGCGCTGCTTGGGAGTCAGCACCTTATTGCATTTAATCTTTTCGATTGTTCTCTTCAGAATAGGTATATCGTCATTTGGCAGGTCGATGAAAGCTGGCTTAACTGACTTTCGTAAGCGAATGCCACTTGGAAGTTCTTCGTTTCTTTAGGATGAAGTGAAGATGTTTAGATTTGAAAAGATAGAAAGCAACGCATTGAAAACACGATACAAAAAATTGGGCGAGGCTTACATGCGCTCTCGGGGCATCAGATATCTTTTTTTGAGGTTCTCATACTCTTTTTCGTCAAAGGAAATATTTGGCTGCCAAAAAGAGTCTGGAACAATTGCTTCCAACTCGTCAAAACGAATTCTGTTCAGCTTCAACACTACAGATACTTCCTTTGGTCTGGCGACACTCTTTTTAGCCAAATGCAACTGTACCTTTCCGTTTGACTCCAAATGTTCAGGTGACGATGTCCTCGGAGTAAAAATGGGAGAGCTGCATTGTGGTGAAGGTTCGGACGCTGCCATTGTTCCCGTGGTCAACCAGGACTCCTCAGGTTCCTGTAGGTCCTGCCATTCTTCACAGGGCTCATCGGCGGCAGCAGATTTGGTATCAGAGTTTTCGATCTGTTTAGCCTCTGATGAAAGTGGATTTGATTCCTGTTGAGATTTGTTGTGTAGGTTTATGGAGCCGCTCTTATCGGGATTTGCTGCCCGAGCATGATTTTTGACAGCTAAATCACTCGCCATTGTATTATTTTTGATCAAGCTTTCGGCCGTATGCACACCCTTTTTTCCGAGATCAGCAGATGACGTATTCATTTCTGTTCCTCCAGAGGAATCAGTTTCATCATTAATTTGTTGCTTTAGTACCAACTGAGGTTTTGTGAGGTCTTTCTTTACTTGCTCCGTTGAATGTAACATTTGCTTCAACCTAGATTTTGATTGTTCCAATGCTGGTGATTTTTGTTCCTTCTCGTCGGATGTTACGGCTTGTACTACTTTCTGGAGATCAAATTTACAATATTTTGCCTCGTCTTTTGCATTAGATTCAATGTCACCAACCTCAGACACAAGTCCCAGCAGTTTTTGGGTGTTCCGCGTGCATTTTTGTAACTCTTGCAGTTCTTTAACCATCTTTTTAGCAAATGCTTGCGCCTTCAACACGCTGCAGCGAACTCGTTCTATAATACATTTTTCTTTGCTGCTGATCGCCCCTGATTCATCATTCTCTCCAGCTCCTTCCTTTCGAGAGCTTGTCTTTTGCCCACTGTCTCGAAACTTGCACGAAGTCTTTTGTGAATCAATCCATCTGGCACTGTTTTCTAAATCATCATCATTTGGCCTGCCGTTTGGGGAAGTTACGATGTGCTGATGCTGGCGGTGGTGTTTGGGTAGGGGCGGATAGTTTCGATTTACAACGGCATTTGGATGTGTAGAAAAGATCTGCTCGTAATTTGACTGGTTTTGGCCTCCAGAGACAAATCTGGAAAGAGCAGGCTGTTGCCCCCAAGATTTCCATCCAGTAACTGGCACTTGGGGAGATGCACATTGCGCCGAGATTGCATTTGGCAAATAATTCCTAAATGGGTTTGTGCCATCGTGATTCTGTGTTTGCTCACGATAACTGGCTACCCTTTTGGAATTTTCACCTCTCCCCTTAGATTTTCGACTTCCAGATTTAGTCTCAACGACTGGCGGCATAGTTTCGAAGCATTTTTCTTTAGTTTCTACAATTAGTATCTCGCAATAATTGTGAACAGCGTCAATTCTAAATCCAACTCATGTCGTGGTTAATTGAAACAATTATTATTGAAAGACAGGATCTGGAACATCCCAAAATCACGCTAACTACGTTATTTTTTAACGTGACTTAAAGCTCAAATTTTAGTAGCGTGACGAAAAACGTGAAGCAAAAAACTTTTTTCGCGTTTTCTGAACGTACGAGTTTGTGAGGCGACACCAGGCGACGCTAGGCGACACTAGGCGACCTCAGGCGACCGCAGGCGACCACACGCGACCTCAGGCGACCGCAGGCGACCGCAGGCGACCGTAGGCAACCGCAGGCGACCGCAGGCGACTGCAGGGGAACGCAGGCGACGTAAGCGACTTTGAAGCTGGTGCTTATGTACAACATTGACGAAAACCAATCGTGTTTTTGCTGCACTTTTCGCTGAAAATACGTCCTTACGTTGACATTGACGAAAACCAAAAGCGAGTTGCTTTTCGTCAAAAATGTAATATCAGGTTATGAGCCGGTGTTTTTAACGAAAAGCAAGTTGCTTTTCGTTGGCCAACACAGAGCAACTCACGATTGGTTTTCGTCAATGCGATAACATAAGGACGTAAAATTGCATTCCCCAAAACCAAAAGGGGACATTTTCATAATGACTCACCAGATAATTCCACTGAATTTCTCTTTGACGTGTGTCATTGAAATTTACTTTGTTAAATAAATTACACGTGTAGGTATTTTACGGTCACTTTTGGTGTTGGTCAATGTTGAATGTAAGGACGTGGAAAACACATCGCTTGACTTGTATCGCAAAAGTGATGTTCTGGATAAGCACCGGCTTAAGTAGATAGTAGGTATTAAAAGCTTTAGATAGAAGTGAATGAAGCCTTTTTCATACTTACTTCTTATTCTTCTTCTCTCTTTTCTTATCGCGACCAAGGCGTAAGGTAGATACCGTAATGAACGTTGAATAAATTGCCACCAATGACCTATCGCTGATGGTCGCCAAACAATCTTAAAATAGTTAAGTCTCTTACTCACCGTTCGAAGCAAGCAAATTTAGCTATTAGTGATGTTAAGCGATTGTTTTCGCTGAAATAAATAATAAAGTCAGTTATTCACTGTGGTCCGTAAGATACCGTTCATTACAGTATAGAGGTACAATACCATAGCTACAATCCATTATTCCTAAGTACATACTAAGTACCTCTAGGTACTTATCTAAGTAGATACGAGTACAACATAAACTCGGATACTTTTTGAAAATCGGCAATTCTTGCGCACGCAGTATGCTTTGTCGTGGACAATTTTACGTATAATCATTTATTTTAAGGGCTACTTTTTCCAGTCTGCACATCTCTTTTACGCGTGGTAACGCGAGTTTTTGGTACTTATGATAGGTTTATGTTAGTCTTTATAATCTTTATATTATGTAATAATATGTTATGTTACCTTTCATAAATGTTATCCTTTCATCCCCCAGCGTCTAATAATTAGACGCTTAACTGAAAAATTTTAAAGTATT
>JALLOT010003620.1:0-11072 GCA_036939595.1 Thalassiosira livingstoniorum | reverse complement strand
TGGTATGATAGAAGATAATAATAAGGTATGTTAAGTAGTGATCAATTATTATCAATGATAGGATGATGATAGGAGGAGTAATAATAATAATACAATGGGGCCATACTTACTTTGTACTATATACTTAGCTCTGTTTGAGCTCTGTTAATAATCATAAAGAGGTTTCAAAAAATGAAACAGACACTTTTCTGTGCCACAATGGCACAGGAACATGGCAAAACAAACGCCAAAAAATGGCAAAAATGTTTTTGCTGTTTTTTGCCATTTTTGTGATTTTTTGGCATGGAAAAAGAAATTTTGTCATGTAAGCATGGCACAAAAATTTGTGCCATAAACATTTAAAATAATGGAAAAGAATAATTGCTGCAATAACTTAAAGTCTTGATCATGAAAAATGTTTGATGTGTGAAAGAAAAAAGAATTTGGAGAAGAAATAATCACTCAAAACAAAAAAAATTCCAAAATTAATTGATTACCACATGGTTCCAGAAAAATACTGAATTGGTTTGTTTTCATGGAGATGGAAAAAGCTTCTTCAATAAGAATGTATTCCAAAATATAAAAATTAGAATTCAACTTCAAATACCACAAAAAATTCCCACAAATAATACCTTCTTGTGTAGATTGAGCCTCAATGCACTACAAATTTTGTACTTCAGTGACCAGTGACAAAAATCTAAATAACAATACCCCCAAAAATGTTCCCAAGTAAATTATGCATTTCATCTGATCCCCCTTCCCTTTTTACATTGAGGTACCAAGTATATTTTGCCAAAAGCAAAAAAAAACGACATGAAAACAATTTCAATGGAACCTTCCTAAGTAGTAACCACATAAGTCCCCAAAATGAATACCTTCCTAGTTGGCATCAGTGCCTTTACTCTGTGGTCTGTTTTAGGATTAATATCAAGGAAAATCAAAATCCAGGCACACTATGTTTTTCCCAATAAAGAGAGCTTCAATTCCATACCTGGTTTGTTGTGGGGCAAGAAAAATGTGCAAGAAAACTAAAAGAATGACAAAGGAATGCTCACTTAGTACTATTATATAGTTCCTAGGAGACTAAGAGATATCCCTCCTTCTCCAGCAACAGAGAAGGGACATATGAAGAAGCTCCAAAGGGGTGTCAGGTTTATATCACAGCCATCACATACACCAACCATTCAACAGAAACTTCCCATTCCAACAGAAGACACCAGTCTCCCCACTCCCCACTATGCACATACCCCCACCAAAGACATCCATTCCAATAATCTTTCAAACACAACCCAATGAAGAAATCAACCACATATCTTCTGTTTTGGTACCTTCTTCAGCCAAATAGATAATGCATTCTATTCAGACTCAACTGGATGGTTCCCTTCCATGTCATGCAATGGAAACCAATAACTCTTTGTTGGGTATGATTTTACAACCAATGCCATCTTCATCACATTGACTAAAATCAAAAAGACAGCACAACATGTGAGGAATTCAAAGGTATGTTTGTTGAATATTTGGAAAGCAAAGAATACAAACCATGTTTTGATTTCATGAAAAATAAAGTGTCAAAGATGATAAAAGAGTACCTAACTAAGAAATGAAGCAAATGGCAGATGAATGAACCAGGAAACCATCAAGTTAATGCTACCAAGCAGGCAATTAAAACAGTAAATAACCATGGTACCCATTAGCACCACCAGGCACAAAAGCAGTAGTTTATGATTATGAACCAGATGATCAGCTTGGATCATGGAGTACATGTGCCACTGGTGCTTGGTATCTGGAACTGAATAAAGACCACTATGGAAATTGGAAATGTTACATTCTTGAGACAAGGGTATACTGAGTGTCAGACTTGGCAGAATTCTATCCAGATCCAGCCCACTGCCTCTTACCTGCCCTGAAAGAATATTTATCTCTCATTACTAAGGAGTTTCATAAGGCAATGAAGAAACTGATAGAAAAGATTTTAAGCAATGAGGAAAAGAAACAAGCGCAAAACTTATCAAACAAAGTGCAAACATTCTTGAGTGGGACTCTGAGAGTGCAAGACTACACACAGCACAAACAGAAGGAATGGAGGGTGACTTGGACTATGATGGCACAAATGAGGGCAGCCCAATGTCCATCCCAAAAAATATCCAACAACATGCCAAAAGCAGAATTAATTCTCATTACCACATCAACCAGTACCACCAAAAAACGTGTCTCCTGTACAACAAAGCATACACAAAAACAATAAACACAACATAATATGTCAGTACTAAAAAGCTTATTTGAGCAGCTCCCCTCTTTTTCTATCCCTACACTAAAAGTTACAAGAAAAGCATTGCAGCAATCATCGCAGCTCTAACCAGCAACTCCTTTCAATATCACACAATATACCACATCCTTGGTGCCATGGAGTAGTTCTCCACAATTCCACTCATCCATCTTCTTCTCACAATAATCCCTCAATACCTTCACCATGAATGAGAGAAACAACTTAGACAGCATTGTCTACTTACCTTTGAAACTTTTGGCACAAAAGTAAGATTCTGTTGCTGTACACAAACAGCATGAGAAACCATCACAAAGTATAAATCTTTAGCCAATGATCCTGAAAAAAAAAATAGATTTGGACAATGGCATTTGGGAAGGAACTGCGGATTTTAGTACAGGGTGATGAAAAAATGACAACAAGGATACCAACACTGTTGTCTTTATGTCACATGAAGATATCATACAAGCCCCACAAGATTGTACAGTCACATATACAAGCAGGGTTTCAATAAAGTTAAACTTTTTAAAAAGTTAAAGTTAGACTATTTGTCAAGATTTTCAGTAAAGTAATGTATTTTTAACATCCAAACTTTATGCAGTATGTAAAATTAAAGTTAATTTAGAGTTAACATAAAGTTCAAAAGTAAAGTTGCTTTGGTTTTTAGCTAATAATAATGTTCAAAAAGTAAAGTTACTTTGAATTTTCTGTGAATGGAAAGTTACTTTAATTTTTTTCATGCAATGCTAAATTCAAAAAGCAGTATCACACATAATTTTGGCTTCAACAAAAATAGCCATAGTTAAGGACAAGGAAATAAATCTGCAACAATAAATGATTTCCATTTCAATTTGTTATTCAAGTTCAATTGCTGTGTTGATGTCTGCCTTCAAGCATGTATCCCATACTGCTCTCTTGTGGTGAAGATATTCATATACTATCACAGCATCATTTTTCTCTGTTACAATCTTACTCAGGTGATAACATGTTAAATATCCATTGTGATATTATTTTGTTCCTAACTAAATTAGAGCAATGATATTGCTATCATCGTAATGCATATTTTAATGCCTTTCAACAATATGTATGCCAATTTTAAAAATTATCTTCTATAAAAAATAGATGAAAATAGAGAAATAACATACTGTAAATATTTAATTAGGCATGTCGGTGAAACTTAGCTATTGTCCATAACTAGATTAAGATCCAATGTTTTAAAAATTTCTTAAAATGATGTGACCAACACATAAATGGTAAGTGGGAAAGGTATTTTTCTCAACACATATCAAAATAACTTCTTGTCAAAGTAGCTTTATATTTAAAATGTTAAAATGACAGAAAAGTAAAGTAACTTTAGTTAGCACTTACTTTAAAGTTAAAGTTTTGAATAAATATCTAAAGTAAGTTTAGATTCTAAAATTTAAAGTAACTAAAAGTTAAAGTTACTTTGAATATGGCAAAATTTGCCTTTAATTTTCAAAGTTGTTACTGTGCCAACTTTACTTTATTGAAACCCTGTATGCAAGAGTGGTGGTATATTACCACCCACAAAAGGATGACCCAAATAGAGTACAAATCAATATTGTGGGAAACCTAATTGATTATCCAGGCAATCTAACAACAAGCACAGAAGACCTGATCACCTCTAAAAGTTTTTGTAACAGTGTCCTCAGTACCAAAGATGCAAAGTTCATGATAATGCATATAAAAATGTTCTACCTCAACACTCTCCTTGACCTATTTGAATATATGAAAATGCCCCTGAATCTCATACTTTAAAACTTCCAACAGCAATAAAACATCAAGAACAAAGCCAAGAATGGATTTGTCTTTATGGGAATTCATAAAGAAGTTTATGAGATTTTGCAAGCAGGAGTACTTGCAAACAAGCTCAAGCAAAAGTGTTTAGTTCCACAATGACACTATGAAGTTACCCATACTCCCAGTCTGTGGTATCACCTCTACCATCCAATCCAATGCACTCTTCTAGTCAACAAATTTGGTGTAAAATACATTGGCAAGGAATATGAACAACACTTAATATGAGACTTGTAAAACAATTACACCATTGTCATTGACTAGGCATACAACTCATATTATGACATTTACCTCAAGTGGTATTATGCAACTAGAACTCTTGACATTGCCATGCCCAGGTACATCAAACACCTCATCCTAAAATTTAAACATGCCATCCCCAAAAAAGCTCCAACACTGTGCATATCAACCAACACTAAAAAAGATACAACAATGATGCATAGAAAAACACTCTACCAAGATGTATCACAATGATTCACCAAAAAGTATCACATAAAAGTCCAACATATTGTTGGCAGAATCCTTTACTATGCCAGGGATGTCAATTTAACTGGTCTCATGGCACTCAGTGACACTGCCTCCAAACAATCCTAAGCCACAGAGAACCCAGAAAAATTGTCATCCAATTTCTGGAATACCGTGCATTGCTGCCAGACACAACTATCAGGTACCATGCGTCTGACATGGTCCTTAAAATGCCCTCTGATACCTCCTATCTGTCTGAGACCAAAGACAGGAGCCATGCCTTTGGTCAATACTTTCTTGGTACTGCAAGACACACAACCAATCTGCCTGAACAGCACCATGTTTACCCTCCATATCATCCTGTGCTTTGTTGTAGAATTGATAGCCAAGGCAGAACTCAGTGCACTATTCTTCAACTGAAGGTGCAAGAAGGGAAAGGTAATGTGCCTCATCCTTGAAGAGCTGGCACATCCACATCCCCCCACCCTCATCCACTGCAACAACTCCATGTTGGCAGGAATTTCCAACAACACTGTCAAGGACCATTACTCTTTCTCAATGGATATCATTTTCTGGGTTCTGGGTGGCTGACCAGTTTGCTTTTAAAAAATTGTGTCCAATGTAACCAAGGTGGTGAAAAACTTGGAGATTACCAGAGTAAGCATCATGTTGGGGTACATCTTCAAAATGTCCACCCCCTCTACTTGTACATAGAAAATGTGTCCCCAACTCACCTCCCACATGCAGACACACCTAGCTCTCTGCAAAGGTGTCTTAGAACCCCATTCCTGGGGCAAGCTAGAAAGCTGCTGAGATCTGCACAGGCAAGTAAAGACAAACCAAGACCAGGACAAGCCAATCCATGGATGCTAAACAATAATCTTATGAAATTACTTATGACCATAGTTAGCTAGTATCTTGGTCTTGTTCCTGAACTCTGACATATACAAATCACTCATTTTAAACCAGAGAGTTGTGACTGGAACTGGAAAATTCTCTCTATCCAACAGTGTGGTTACATAAAGTTTCAATTAGATTTTGTTACAATTCAATCAAGTCAACAGCAGCATGAAAGTTGTGATAAACTTTAATGATTCAAGATAATTCATGTAATAGAAGACCGTTTTCCCAAAATATAATATTAGTTTCAGTTACACTAGAACAGTGTTTCAACTTCAAAATGATTGTTTTGAAACATGATTTTGAAATATTATTAACATGATATTTGAAGAGTCTCAAAGTGCTTTGTTTTTGACTAAAAAATATTTTCCAAATAAACTTTTATGTTAGTTCCAATGATGCTTAATTTTAAACCAATATGCTTCTAATTGAGTATTTTTTGAGACAAGGCAATATTAGTAAAATTTCTCTTTTACTTTTAGATATTATTTATCTGAAAAAATATTGCAACATCAATGCTATTCTGGTGTTTTGTATTTTTATTTTTTCTCTAATATGTAGAACTTTCCAACAAAGGAAAAAAGACTATTTGCTTTTTACCATTTTAGTCTTGATTACTATTGACTTTTCAGAGAAGCTAAATACCACCAATATTGAGCAGCACCATTCAAATCAATTTCTAGAAAGTTTATCATCAAAATATTCAGCAGCATTGAATGAAAAAAAACTTGAGAATATGTTTGTAATTTGAATAGAGGGAAGTAATAAATTAAAAAATATCAGGGATAAATATTAACTGTTTGAGAACCTAAGAACACATGATATTTGTCATAAATGAGATTTGATTTCATAATTATTTTTCTCTTATATTTTTGAATTAATTTTGATTACAGGATTCTGTAAATATGTTGCATATTTTTTTCTTTCATAGGTTTGTTTGATAAACAATTTTTGTCAATATTTTTTAGCTAAAGTTCAAACTAAAATGTATGATGTTGTTTTTATAATTGAATAATTGCAGTTGATAAATTTCTAGCTTTTAATGCAATGGTTAATTTTTTTTAATTCAAAGTTTCAATTATTCTGTTCTTATTTAGATTTGTGGATTTGTTTTTACTAACCTTATCATAACATACTATAAACATATTCTAAATTACCCAAAAACCACCTTCAATCTTCTCGGAAAAATTGTGAAAAGGAACAGTATTGAAAAATATGTTTGTGCAGTTTGAAGAAAAAGTAAAGATATAAATTTAAAAAAAGGTTTGATTTCTATATTTTAACCAAAAATTAATTCTCTATTGCACCTTGCTTTGTATTGAATAGTTTAATCTAAAATTCTCTACTCTGTTTCAAAGATCAAGTATAATGTAGAATTAATAGATAATATCAACACTTTTTGTCATTTATTAATCACCAAAATGAAACTTAAATTCTTAATTAAGTATTTTTGTAGCATAATGAAAAAACCCTTCTTCTTAGTTTTTGGTGTAATTTTTCTAAACTTCACAATGTCAACATGTATTGAAGGTTGCAATACCACAATTCTGGGGTACTTGAACAACACTCATCACAAACATCAGATTTGATGGATCATTGATCTTAACTTTTCTTTACAAGTTTAATAGAGTGTATCTAGATGGTTTGTGTCCTGTACAAGTTTTTTTAGGAGTATTCCTGGGATTCCACATAGTAATTTGTTAGTAACACAAACAAATTCCAACTTTTCTTGTTTTTACCTCAATTTTTGAGAAAAAATTGCATCAGTTAATATAGTTTGTAAAAATTTACCCAAACACAATGTTTTTAGGTTTGAAGCTCCCACATCCCAACTCATCTAGTTATCAACCACGCACCAACCAGATCAGAATTTATTGACCCAACTAATCCAACTTCAGCACCAAGAATCCTACTTAATTATATCCGATACCATACAAAAGTACCTTCCAGCACATCCTTCAAACTTGTCTCTCTCTCCATCCAAAATGTATTTTTTACTATTATTATTTTGTCATTGGTCTGTAAAATCATTTGATTCCAGCAATAAAAAATCCATAAGCCATCCATCCAATTGCTATCCCCCCTCCCATCACACAAAATACCACACAATGACCTCAGGCTTTCAAGCAAAGGATTACCACTTGTTTATTTGGACATAATAATTGTGGACAACCTAAATCAGCAATATGTGGTCCATCTACAACAAAGGGAGAAAAGGCCAACAGAAAATCTGAAAACAACGGTCTTTCAACCAACCATGAAAAAACACTGTGTCATTACAGTCTTCTTCAAAAACTGGAAAACCTCAGGGAAATACTACACCTGGGGAAATGAGCCATGTAATTCTGCTCTTGATTGAACAGATGATACAAAGGTAAGGAATCTTGGTCCTCAAGTGTCATCAGGAGAGATTTATGTTCCTGGGGCCACACTTTGCCATTCAGTAAAGGAGAGAGAGAGAGGAAGGGGCCATGAAAAAAGCAGATGTAGTTTACATGACAAATTAAACAAGAAGAAAGAAAATTATAAAAGAATCAATGACATTGTATGATTACAAGAAGTTTATTCAACAAGCCATTTCTATCTGTGACAAAAACACCATGGACAAAAAAGGATATATCTTTAATTTTGGGTCTTACTCTTATGAATTGCAAGACTGCAACTGCAATCAACCATTGGGAATATCTTTGCCAATCCAAACAGCTCATAGACTTCAAAAATCATAGCTCTCTACAGACTGCACACAGTAAAACCACAAAATGGAGCAACATCACAACCAAAAGGATTCTTTGTTGGTATGGCATGGTAGATGGAGAACTGACTGAATTAACTTATTTGAATGGCTACCATCCTGACTGACCAATGCCTTGGAAGAATTTTTTGACCATTTCTGGGGAAACTTTGATGAATTGATTATGAATGATGCAGCATGACACTTAATAATTTTTGGATTAGCTGATGTCAACAAAACATTAGAAATAGAAAATTTCAATGACGACTGTGATTTGATCACTGTATTACAATGTCTTATTGCAGCTGGTTTCAAAAGACCATAATTGATTTTTACAAACGATCAAACTCTTAAATACAAATACAACTCAATGAGAGACTTTGCCCAAAAGAATGCCTTTTGTTTACAAAGTTGAGATAGCACCAAATTAATATGTCACAGGCAAGGTTTTGAATAAAATTGCTCCACTTTTCTATATCTTCATTTGTAAATTCAAGAAGTTCTAGTAAAGATATCCAGAACTGCAGATGGCTGTGGCACAAGGCAGATTTGGCTTACTTTTGAAACCTGTGGCATGTTATGTTTTTTGGAGCTCAAAACTTTTCTTGTAAATAAAAAAGGTGATAGGTCTTGTGTCTATCAACCATACAGTGAAACTGTTGCCAAGGCTCACAAGTAACACCATGAAAACATATTAGATGGTTTTTGTCTTTGTGTACCTGTCATTGAGAAAATTGAGCTTGTCCTCACCATTAATGAAGCCCTCAACAATGTAAAAAGAAGGATCAACAAGAATCCTTTAAATTTGTCAATCTGTGACCTTTCAAATGTGTTCCTTTTGACAATTACATATTGAAAATGAAGGTGTTTGTTGAGACTGTTGATTTGTTCTTTCAAAAGCACACTGACATGTTCTATACCATATCCACTTGTTAGAAGAGTTTGAAGAAGGAGCAGCAACATAAAGTGGGGAAGATGATTGGCTTGTTCTATACACAATCAAAAGTGGAACCAACCAAATCAGCCTGGTGAGTGGACAATTTGAAGAAATCCATGTTGCTTGGCTGTTCAAAAGCCTATGGTGTTAGGAAGTTTTGTTCTGCATATCTTGCCTCATGCAGAGATGAATATTTGTACCAAGACCCCTTGGAAGAGGAAGTTGACAAGAGTGGCATGACAAATGAAATTATTCTAGCAAAAGTTGATTGATAAGTATCCTGGCATTTCTTCAGAGTCAACAAAAAGTTGATGACAAAATATATTGAGAATAAATCAAAACTAAAGATTCAGGGCAAAGTCTCTAGAGACTTTTGAATTTTCACCATTGTCAAACAGGCCCAGGAGTAAGAAAAGGCATAGCAAAATAGGAGTTGAATCCATCTCTGTATTTAAAAGTGTACACTTCCAAAGAATGGATACAAATGCTCAATCCAATGAAACATAATGTGATGATCAGATCAATCATAGGAAAGCCTTCAACAAAAGGACAACACAGAATGAGGAATAGAGGCATAAAGATGTTGTCCAGGGTAACATTTAAAGTTTTTTGTGAGTCCTCAATGGTTTGGAGCTTGGAGCAGCTAGAGGCCATTCAAGACTTCAATGAGCTTTCAGAATCATTGTTCATTCTTAACATAGAGAGAAAAAGGCAAACCACAACCAAACCCAAAAAGCAGTAGGAGGTGTAAAAGCAATTGGCAAAACAGAAAGAAAAGGATATAAGACCTTTTATTTTAAATTTAGCACCAGTACTCATAAGTGTGATAATTATTTAGTCTGTCATGCGATTGATTGTCAATCAATCAAATTTTGTGTACTAATTCCTATGTATCTTGATTCGAAATAATTATCGACTCCTTCACTTTTCGATCTCTAGGAGGGGCATATATTTGTTGAGTATGATACATATGACTTATTACAATTTATCCTTTATACAGTGGATCTGGTACATACTACTGCACATTTTTATTTTTAGTTAGAAATAAGCACATAATTAGACATAAATAAGTTTGTTTTGGATAAGATGCTTGTAACACAAATGTTTTAAAGTTGCATGTATTTATTGTACTACAATAGTAAGTATCCGCCAGCGCGAGCATTGCAATACAATAATATGATACAGTAAGAGGTATCGTTTAATCATACTACTAATAGGTACGAGTAAATAAGACTTAGTAGGAATGTCCTTGGTTAGGAGTAAAAAATAATACTCTAGTATTATCATACTCGTAAGTAATAATAATACTACTAGAGTTGTACTACTCGTAGTATGTAATGTACTTAGCTTTCAACATGCACGCACACATGCTGTCTAACATGAAAAAATAAGAGCGGGCTTGGTCAAGGATTGACTACCATACTTACACACATTTGTTTTGCTTAAAAAACATACCATATTTAAATGAATTATTCTGGTATATTTTCTACTATAGTATTTCTCATGTGGAAAAAACATTTTTTGAAAAAATTCAATCCCACTAACATAGTAGATAGACTTACGTAAGTAAAATACAACACGACAGAAGCTAGGCAGGTACTAGTAGCTAGTACCAAACGCCACCCTCACAAGCTGAAGAAAAGCTGTAAATAATCGACGGACAATGGCAGCGCCACCATTGCCTTGGTGCCTTCGTTGCGACAAGTCTCTCTTCAACCGCTTCGCCGGCAAGTGATGGAGGACATGAACGTGGACACATGCGGCTTGAGCCGAGCGACTCGTTTGCTTGCCGCGTCCATTGATCTCTGTTGGTACATCCAGCCGAAATTTTTGAAAGAGACTCTTTCCATCGTTGTTCACCAGTGCCAATGTTTCTGTGGACGCTCTCCGGCACCCCCACTCATCAACGTCGACTTCCGCTTTCGGCTCTACATCGCAAAGTTAAGTTGATTGTCGAATGTGCTATTACAGTCATTATT
>JALLOT010003619.1:0-11066 GCA_036939595.1 Thalassiosira livingstoniorum | reverse complement strand
TTACTTAAAACATGACCAATTCTTGTCAAGACTTACTATTAAAAATACCATGGTACTTCAATGCAGTATTGGTTAAAAGAAGTGAATGAATCAAAATTAGGATTCGGTTGTAAATTCAAAATCCAAATAAAAGCGAAAAAACTTTGTTATTTTCTCTCCGTCATTGTTGTAGCATGAAAAAAGGAAAGGAACTATCAAACGTAGTGGTGCGTCTCCATTGGATTGCCGGGGATCACTTAGGGACTGCTATATCTCACACCTTCAAGAACAAATTTTGAGACATGAGAAATGACGTGGTTTGAGATCATTATACAAATGTGCTCTGTTCACTAAACGCGATTTTTTTAAGTCACGAAGACACCCGAAACACCCTGCAAATGCACAACCTGTAGCAGTTCAAATGTAACAAAACAGCGACTGCTTCACTCCTTTGCAATTAGATATTTGGCTTAAATTTATAATTTACTTGTGCTCAGTACATTTTAGATGGCATCGTACTTTTCTTTTCAAATCATATTAATTCATGCAAGGAGGGCTAATCAGGAGCTCACTCATTCCTAAAGTACAAGAGTGGCTGTAACACAATAATGTTAGCGAGATCTCTGTGCTGTGCATAACACAAGAGGCGATGATCTCGCAATATGATTGATTATCTATCAGCTCCAAACCTACTCGCGAAATCTCTCTGAAGGTTTCCCTTTGCTGCAGCTATTGCTGCAACATCCACCTGGACCAGGATGATTTCGCAAAATAATTGATTATCTATCAGCTTCAAACCTACTCGCAAAATCTCTCTGAAGGTTTCCCTTTGCTGCAGCTCTTGCTACAACATCCACCTGGACCAGCGTCAGGGCACAATGTACCTGCCGGTAGACAAGTGCCACTAGTTGTTGGAGGCGGAGGGTTAGTTGTACCGGGCGGTGGTGGCGAGCCGTCAAAATCGCAACCCCAACTTTTGTCTGGCTGTTTCTGCCACAGGCAGTTAGGAGCTGCTTTACAATCATTCCGAGTGATATTTGGATCCTCGCAGTTGACAGGTTCTGTTGTTGTGGTGGTGGTGGTAGTGGTGGTGGTTGTAGGAGGATCAGTCGTCGTTGTTGTCACTGGCACTTCCGTTGTTGTTGTTGTCTAAGAAAAAAGAGAAGAAAGTCTTAGATCCAAAAATATGAAAAGGAAAAAAGAAGAAGACATTTCACATAGAACTCCTTTATCTTGAGAAGCGGAAAACAAAGTAAAAATATGACTTACTGTTTCAGTTGTTGTTGTGGTTGTAGTTTGAGGTGGAGCGGTTGTTGTCGTGGTCTTTGGAGAGAGAAGGAATTTAAAACAAAAATATTAATGTGAGTAGGTATTTCAATTGTGAATCCTCCATCTGAAAAATCAGCAGAAATGATGACAGAAATTTCCACTTACTGTTGTTGGGGTTGTTGTCGTCGTTGTGGTTTGAGGTTCATTGGTTGTTGTCGTCTATTGTATGGTTGTGATTGCATTTTTTTCAGAGTGAAAGAAGAACGATCGATCGGTGATAAGGGATGAAATTTTTAATGGAAGATTTTTAGAGAAATCAGCAAAATAATGAGCACAAATTTAACTTACTGTTGTTGGAGGTGCATCAGTGGTTGTGGATGTGGTTGTCTGTGAAGAGAAAATAATAGAACAAACAAAGAACATTTGTCATGTCAGTGGACACCTGATAATGATTAAGATTTTAAACAATCATTTTCCAAGAAGATGTAAACAATGAAGAGTGAACGCAAATATCTCCTACTTACAGGGGTTGTTGTTGTTGTTGTGCTTGTGGTGGTAGTCGTGGCTGGCACATCAGTACAAGTCCTTGTGCTCACGTGTGTGTACATTGTGGCTGGAACTCTCCGCGGTTCATTATTAAAGCTGCCAAGATTGCTGTTGATGTCAAAAAAAAATTGAAATAAGCTCCTTAAAAATGAAAAAAAATCATAAATCTCAGTCTTTCCAATCAGAGGACCTACCTGTTAACATAATTTGTATAGTCTGTGCGAAGTCCAGTTCCTCCATATTGGCCGCCAAAAGTGTACATCATGTTGCTATATCCACCACTTTGTTGGATTTTAAAACATGGCATTATGGTATCGTGATTGTGTCAGAACAGAAGTGAAAATAATCATAAATTGTTTGTATTCTGTCCGCGTGACTGACTGCTTACCTGCAGAGATGACAGTAGGACATGATCGAGGTCGTTTTTGGTGAAGGAAGCTCACTCGGGCAGCTCCCAGTGCATGTTCCATCATAGCTACAACCGCAAGAATCAACCATGGGATCATAATTATGCGTGTGCTGTGTTTTAAGATGGAAGCATGGAATCAGATAACAAAAAAGTGAAAATTCTTGTACATAAGTGCAAAACTCAGTCTCACCCTGCTACTGAAGTTGTGTCCTACTTCGTGCATCAAAACCATCATGTCCCAGACAACGGAATAATCCATGCTTTTGAAAGAGCCACTGAGAGAAGCGGATAATCCAAACCCATACGCGCTGTTACACAGCACTCCGACATATGCAATACCACCGCCAAGATTTTTTGATAGAAGAGCGTGGTGAAGGTCGATTCCTGGGTAATAACTGTATCCTTGAGACGAGTAGATACTTCTCATCACTGAAAGAGCCTCTGATGTGCCGCCAGTTGATGCATAGTTTCCATTTAGATCAATGTGCAATACGTTCCTGGTGCCAATGAGCAAAACCAAGATGCAGAGAGAGTGTGAACATATGGAAGTCCAAAGAGAAATCTAAAGAAAGTTCAATTAAGTTCTCACAAATGTGTATCAATTTCTGTCTGCATGAACAAGTGATGAAGAAAATGGCACCATATGTTAGGGCACAGATGATTTCCTGATGCCACAAAGAAGAGGAAGCACCGCTCTTACCTCGTATACTGTGTTAGCTCCGGTAAAAACAGAATTGACATAGTTGATTGTGTTCGGATTGAAAACTCCTTGGTTGTCGTTCACCAATTCTTGATCCACTTCAACATAAACATCGACTTGGTAATTGTATCTCCCCGCTTCAAGTTTACGGCGCTTTCCAATTTTTATCGATCCTCGAAGATTTTCTCGGACATAATTCAACGCATCTTCAATGTCTTTATCGTGATGGTGGTGGTCATGTTCGTGATCATGGTGATGGTGGTGATGTGCATGGGAGTGATCTTCATGATGATGGTCGTCGTGCTCCTCTGAGAGTGATCTTCTTCCGGCATTTTCTTCTTCGTCCGTGACTCCACATTCCCACTCTGGAGGTATGAATTCGGGGGCTTCGTAGGCATAAGCTTTGTGTCCTTTGTTTTGGGTAAACTTCATCTTTTGGTCTTTTTTATGAACAATACCATTTACTTCATCAGTTTCCTTGTTGATAGAAATGAGAGCAATTGTCCCATCATCTTCCTCTGAATTGTCAGCAATTAAAAGGGTATAGCCCAAGTCCCCAACATTTTGCCGGGGTCCACTATATTCTGAAAATGTAGTCTCTTCAGTTACAGCAGGCTTTGGCTCTCGAACATGAACAGAAAACTGTTCCAGTCCATTGGATCCAGCAACTTCTCCCACGATAGTAAATTTTGGATTGGTATTTCCTTGGGCATGCTCATCCCTGACTTCTTGTGCGATGCTACTTCCTGGCAACAATTTGCGGCGGACTGAGGAGCTTGAGGCTGGTTGAATATATGCTGTGGTTATTGCCACAAATGCAAAATATGTTTTCAGGATCATTTCCAGCAATGGCTGATTTCACTTTTGCTTTTTTGTCTGACTTTTGTTTTTTGTTTTTCTTTGTCTTTGATATCAATTTTATGAGAAAATGTTGAATTATGGAATTTTCTCTATCATGACGAAGATGCAATAGCATCATCGACATTTTGACGCACAAAGACATAAGTCTAATCATTGTGTCGAATGTCGAACGGTGGTTTGGGGTTCGATTGGGGGTGGATGTAGGGGTTGAATGGCCCTACTTCTATGGGCTTACTTATCCCTTGGTTTCGATGGGTTTGAGTTCTTGGTCGGCCATTTCTATTCCCATTCATTCAAATTAACTCCCAAACAACAATGCAATGTGAAATAAGGACTTTGCGGTGGCTTTGGGGCGCTCCAGTTCAGCACCTTCGGTCATATTCTATCGTGTGTGAAACAAGGACCAAAGCGAAGTGCAAAATCAATGGCATTGGTCTCGTCAAGGCATAAAGTGAGAGAGATCGAGAGAGATCATGAGAGAACCACCATCCATGTTTCTCTAACCAGCCATCACACCTGATGCCAATCTCTCGTGACAATGAGACTTTCTTTTGGCCTTCGGTGTCAAGAAGTGCCGATGAGCGATGAAGTGGATTGCATTCATCTTTGGTCGGGCTAGAGGTTGGGCTTCGGGCTTCGTGTTGCTCATGTTGTGTTGTGGCAAATGCCAGGCAGAATGCAGAATGAAGGGGCTGGCGAGTATTATTTCTCCGAAAAGTCAAAAGTCAATAAAAATCCTGAAGAATATTTGGACGCAGTAGCTGCAATTTTCCACTATCATGTTCATTGTCAATTGCCATCACCACGAACCACATCTCTCATCAATCATGTACAAAGATCTGGAACAGCCCAGAGTCACGTCAAAAACATCATTTCTACATCACCTTACCTGTAATAAGTCACATTAATGCATAAATGATTCAGAATAAAGAACATTTTGAAGAAAGAGATAAAAAAAACTGCCCCGATTTGTTTTTAAGGACTTTTAAAAAAAGCGAATTGTGCAAAATTTTGCAAAAATCATGCATGGCCACACAAATAGTACAAAAAATCATGCAAAATTTTGTGAGAAAATATTGCAAAAAATCACATGAATTTGTGCAATGTCACTAGTAAATAATTTCCTAAAAATATAATTTCAAGCAAAATTGTGCAACATTTTACAAAATTGTGCAAAATCATGCAGCATCACGCAAAAACCTTCAATTATTCTTTTTTTATAAATGTTTTTTGTAAATGAAAATTAATGATGTATATCACCCAAATTTGGATCAATGTTTCTAACTCATGTCACACTACTTGTTGATTTGTGCAATAACTATGTACAGTATATTGTAATAAGGTAACCATGATTCTGGGATGTTCCTGATTATTTTAGTATTATTCAATTGATTTTACATGTGCCTCTTTTTCCATTAGCTCCATAACACCACAATTGCAGGATAAACACTTATGTGAGGTGAATTGAACTTTTGAAAAGCTCACAATACTTAAATTATTGAATTAAAGGATGGGCTAATCTAATTTTTACATGTTTTGGGAAACAATTGTTTTTTGTTTGTTTTAGAGAATACTTATGAAGTGCATCTGATGTAACCCTAAATAATCTGACTGTGTTTTGAATCAGTAAGTTACCATGGTTTAATGTTTAGAAATGAACTGTTGCATCTGGTATCAAAACTTAAATTGGAGAGGTATGATTATATTATCATAAAGCAAACACTCACCAAAAGTACCTTTGAATCAAAAGAATGTAAAATGTTTTGACCAGAAATGAAGAAAAATGTAACCATTTAGTTATTTCTTTATTTGATGACCAAAAATCTTTTTCCATTGAGGTATAAATTTTGTTTTGTTTCAACCTATCACTATCTAGATCTAGATTAGCTGTTGTGTCATGTTGCAACTATTGATGTTTACATCTTATGCCACATGATTTCTTTCAGCTTGCCTGTTGATAGGAAAAATGAATGATATTGATATTGTCCAATGAAAGTATCCTTGTCCTAATTGATCACTCATAGCACTTGTAAAAATATCAGCAAGTCAAAACTGAAACCTAATTCCAGCCATCTCCTGTAGAATCATAATATTATACCCACTGTATACAAGGGGTCCATTGTTTGCACATAAGATATTGAACTCAAAATCTCATTCAAAATAATATATTTTGATGTAGAATTTAGTACACTCTGTACAATTATGGCCTACATTTTACCTTGTCAGTGTATGTGAGCTATTACTATTACAGTTCATAACTGAAAAACTATTTGACCATATTTAAAACCCTTGAGACACATATGATAGTTTGTTTCTTTAGCACTCAAAGTCATTTATTAGTATGTTTTTGTCTGTTAAATGGAGGAAAAAGGTAAACATAATAAAGGTACACCAAAGGTCTTTACTTCTTTTTTGTTTACATATGGATCCCATTGTGAAAATGGCAATCTAGCATTTAGCAATTTAAGTGATTTCGATATTATTTCCATTCCCTGTTTCTTGGTGCAAATAAGTAGGTTTCAGTGTTTAAATTTTGGAGAATTTCCAGGGAGTGGTAAAGAACCTCCTCATTGTAGCTGGAAGTATTCTTGGTGGTGGTTGTGATGGAGTAGGTGGTTTTTGTTTTATTTTGTACAATCTGGAATGTCCCAAAATCATGCTTTTTATGTGATATGCATAACTTTCATGTCATATTTCCAACTGTATGAAACTGTGATAAAAAATCTTATGAAAACTATGAAGCTTTTTTTCACCTGTGGTTGCCTGCAGTCCACTTTGCTCCTCCCATCATCAAATTGGAGCACCCCATCCTCACCTGGGCTTAAAATCAAACCCGCTACCAATCCAATATACTGAATCCAATTGAAATCTGAAGGTTTACCCATTTCTTCCTCTTTGCTCTTATCTTTGCTATAGCACTGCTAATGCAAATTTTTTTCCATGGAAGCTATGCTGTTGCACAGCTGAAATACCAGTATTATTAACTAGAAAACTAGTTATTTCCAAATTCTTTGAACAACTAGCCACAGTCAAATTTTATTAATCCTACAAGTTAAAAATATTCAATTGATGTATTGCCTAATAGTCTTCTATGCATGAGAAAGATTCCATTGATATTTTGAAGTTGACCATGGTCATGCTGCGATAGAGAAGATCACTCAATGCAGTTATTGGTCAATGAATCAATTCATGCATGTGGGGCTAATTAAATGTTTTCTTTATGCATTAGAATATCCTATTATTCAAGGTCTCTCTCTCTCTTATATGGTGCATATTAGTATTTGTGCAAAATCAAATGATATCTTTTTCTGCTTAACAGAATTTATTTGTTTTCCAGGGATAATATAATTGACCAAGGCTTTGTTAGAAATTCTTCATTGGCTTCCATTGTTGTAATTGTTGTAATCACTCAAATACATTTAACTGCATTCAAAGTAAAATGAAATATATCAGCTCATACAAAAAGGCAAATTAGTTTAGAAATTAACTGATTTTGAATTTAATTTTGAGTGTTAGTATCTTAAGCTACCACAAAAACTTCCTTCTTGTGGTCAAACATTGCTGTTTTAGTTGTATATTGTTTTCTTTTTTTTGCTATTAATCATAATTTTTGTATTTTTCAGAGAAAATGCATTGGTAGAAATTGAATTGAATATATTTGATGTCCTTTTTAGATATTTTTGAATGTTTTTAAGCATGTCCAAATGTAACAAATAATGAAAAAGTGAATAGTACTACCTAGTTATTTCCACAAAAAGACAACACAAATTAGATATTGGGTGATTACTATGTATTCTAGAGTACTTTAACTTGTTTCCATCAGCGGGTGGATTAGAACCATAGTATTGACATTTTCTTGTTAAAAATGAAGATATGGTTATGGTGTTGACCGGTCTGTCAAGATCTTTATCAAAATTTGCAATCTAAGACCATAGTCTTGACAGCTTAGAAGTACAATCTTGACAAGTGAATTTTGATGTTTTTGGTCTGTTTTCACCAGGATATTGATTTTTTTGCTTGCCAGTGGGAGGTTGACAACTACACAGTGCTATCATGGGGGACAGGAATTCATAGTATTTTGGGGATAGTGCTACCAGTGCTTCTCTAATATGACCCCCAGAAATATTGTGATAGAGTGTTGTTATAGGAAATTTTGTGCTGAATTGATTGAGCCTAGTTTCAAGACTTGAAACTAACCAGAAGAGCCTCATTTGCTGACCTGTTTCTGAATGGTGTTGACAGTTTTGTCAATACCAGATATGGTGTTGACAGATCTGTCAACACAATAAGGAAACAAGTTAAGCATCTCATCAAAATAATAAGGCAGTCAATATTACTAGCCTCCACATTGCTTTGGTTAGTGCCTTCATTAAATATTTGTTAATTATTTTTTATCTCTGAGATCTTAGGTTTGTACAGAGTCTTCATGAGAGTGTTCAAGATAATCTCTTTAAGTAAGACTTCTTGTTATTTCAAAACCAGTGCAGTACTCATAAATTTAACAATATTTTTTTGTTCTGGCCAACCATGAAATTTTTGTACTAATTCCTATATAGCATTCATTCCATTTTTGAGCAAGTGATGTGTTTTTGCTCCCTAGGTAGGGTAATAATGAATATACTGTAATATTCTTGACATGACCAATTTTATTTGTAGCAGCAGAATTCAGTATATTATATACCTGATTTTCTTTTTCTAAATTGATTTCAGCACATATTTGGACTTAAATAATAAATACATAAAATACCTACTACTAAAGCATACCTTACATAGGAATTCATACAAATGATATATTTTCACAATCAAAGGTAGGTCCCAGGTACAAGAATCTCTGACAGACCATATTTATTAGTATCATTCTAAAGATTCAGGGCAATTCCAAATTCCAAATTCCAAATTCTAAATTCCCTGCCAATCACATTCTACTAAATAGTCTTGTAATCTCTTAGTATAGTCAACTATGATAGACTAGCTTGGTATTCTATTGGTTATTACATTTCATTACTGCTTCTTCAAATTAATAATAAAATTGGCTGATGATAAAACATTGTAAACAGACCAAAGTGATGATTGGATACAAGAGTTGGGAGGTAATGCAAATGACACCATCACTGGAATCAACGTATGGGAGTCCAGACACCATCACATTGGTGCCATTTGCAAAAATCTCAAAGTTTGATCTTCCAGATCTCAACCAGGATTCTACCAATTCCTACATGGAAAATCTGAATTTCAAAAAATGAGATGAAACTCCAAGGATGGCCTGCCATTTATATATTGTCACCAGTGCATTTATTTTTTAGGAATGGACACCATACTCTATAAGAAATAAGTTTCCTTTGCTTTTGTATTTGCAGTGTGATGCCATTGATTATATAGTTCAAGCCTCACACTGTTATCTGTTACCCACTCTTTTCCACATCCACATGCATGGTACCAAACAAATAAAATTGTGTGTTGGCTCCAAACACAATTAGTGTTATTTCAAGAGCAGTTAAAACTAGAAATCAGAATAAAAAATTGAACTTACAACTTAAAAAATATAATATAATTATTCCAGATTTATAATTTTGATTGCAGCTTCTACATACTTATGCTTACAACTATATGGCAACTGCAATTAATTTATTTTAAGAGTTGCAATAGGCATGTATGTTTGTCAGTAACAAATTTCTTTCATAGAAATTGACAACATATTCAATAAGAAAAGATATTGCTTTGTTTGTACATTGAGTATGGCTTCATTGAATTGATGATTATTACAAATGCCAAGCCCCACCTTATTCACATCCACATACATGATGCCAAAAAACAACCAAAGAAGTAACTATTAAATTTGCCATCAAAAATAGTTTGACATCCAAATAAAATTCAACTTCAGCTTCAAATGAACACCAAAGTGTGTTTATTAACCAAGAACGGGATTAAATTTTATCATAAAGATAATAAACATAACATCAATAGTAGTCCTTTAAATTCAACAAAGTGATCAATGGAAATACTTGAAAGTTACTGAGTGGTGCTTGTTAAATGTAAACTATTTTTCGTATCACATTATTTAAACTTCAGGTCCTCACAGAATATTTAATTTTATAATGGAAGCATAGTTAATGCTTAAACTAAGTTACTCATACATTTGAACACTGGTATTCAAAATGAGAAGGAATGGTCATCTTAATTTTAACTCATAGTTGCAATTACCAGAAAGTTGGAATTAAAATTCCAGAAATACTATATAAATTGAAAAATAAAACTGACATTCAAACTTCAATTGAGAAAACCAAAAAAGAATGATTTAACTCAGCAATTATTAAAAATTATGTGGATCAATACTATTTTTTTTTTGCAGAATTTTCCAAAAATGTTTAATTTGAATTTTTCATTGTTCATTAAATTTTTTTCACCACCTCTGTTGATTGTTGTGTTGGATGAAAATAAATTATACAATTCACAACATTGTCAAACATATGTTGATTGTTGCATTTGTATTCTTTTCTTGTGAAGATCTTTTACCTGTCATTGACAGCCTTGTTAGTTGTCAATTCATCTTCACCTGTGGCAGTGATCATGCTCATCAATTCATGCTGTTGCTGGTTGTTGGTTCTGTAACATTGTCTGGAGGTATGACGTATGAAACGACAATGAGACTGACAATGATGATTTGCTAAACTCCAATCTTCCCAACTGCAGTTGTTGACAACAATGGTTGTTTTGTGGTTGGCTGCCCTTGATTAGTGGTTTATTGTTGCTTTGTTGGAAGCTCAACAGAGGCCATCCATTCAATGAGACCTTTTTTCTGGGAGCAATTTTTTTACATGCAAATAGTCACATTTTACAAGTATTTCCCCAAAATTAAGTAGTACCAAATTCTATTTTCATTCCAGAATTTTTTACGGAGTGAAAATCATAAGGTTATTAATCTTAAAATTTGAATTCTGGCAGAAGCATGTGAATGAGTTTGTGGTATATACCCGTCTTAAATAAGTCATGCTCAGCTGAGTGCCTGGGTTGGATCCCCACACTTTTTAAATTTATTCATATTTTCAAATTTCCAGAAAGACAGAAATTTTTCAATTGTAAATCATTTTTTTTTACCATCAACATATCATTTTCTAATTTTAAAGGCCGAAGCTTTGTGGAGCCGGTTCCGTTGTTGTATGAAAATGTTATTTTCACCCCATTTCAATTTTTTATTTTTAATAAATTCGGATTATCCAGATTTGGCAGACATTCGCCATTCAGACAACATTCCTCAACATTCTCAAAGAACATTCTCATGTCACATCAATACTGCATAGATAG
>JALLOT010003618.1:0-11069 GCA_036939595.1 Thalassiosira livingstoniorum | reverse complement strand
ACAAAGAGTTTGCATTCAAACGAAATATAAATTAGGGTTAATTCGAATTTTTGAGCAAATTCCCAGGGTCCCAGAACAGCTAAGGTGCTTATTATCAACTCCTTGATCAATTGCTACCTGATCAATCCAAAGTGAAACACTGCCCAGTATCCATCCACCGACCAAGCAAGCCAAAATGTCTGCCTCCGCTTCCACCAAAGCCCTCAAAATATCCACCCGGCTCTCCCCCTCAGCTCGAGCCAAAATAGGGAATGAAATCGAAATGGCAGTCACCGGAGCTCCCGCCGCCGCCTTTTCCATTCCCGACTCCGTTCGGTACGATGCCTTCATAATCGACTCTGATCGTACCTTCTTTGGACCCAAATGCTCTTCTTCATACAGAACGAAAAAAGAACGAACAGAATTACCGGGAGCTGCCGTTCGATCTATTGGTACATCTCGACGCATTTTTCTCCTGAAACCAACTCTTACGCCTACAGAGATTGAAGGTCTTGCTTATCGTATTCGTGCATTGTCGAGCAGTGATGCCATTAATTCATTTGTTGTGGCAAATCCTATGGAAGACGCGGATGGCGACGGAGACTTGATCAACAACGAGACGTGCCTCTCTGCGTATTTCGAAGATGACCAGAAAAAGCCTCCCAAGGGGCCTTTTGGTAGACTTGTCATGAAAAGTGTGTTACACGAGGAGTTTGGGGAAAGCCTGCACTTGCCAATTCCTCATGTGTCTAGTGGATACGATGCCAGATCGATTTTTAACACGGGAATGTCCAATGATCCTACGCGGCTGGAGAGAGAATTAATGCTACCGCTCAAGGGTTTGTCAGTGGCGGCAAGGGGATCGTATGATGAAACTTTGGACGTGAGCGAAAGTAAAGTGCCCATGATTACTGTTCCCAATGGTCTTGTGGCTGACTCAGGGTATTCCTTTCTCATGGGGTCCTACGTTCTCGCAACATATTCTACCTCGTTTCGAATTTTGAATCCCCTCAGGGGACTGGCCTTCGATCCGATTGGACTGTCCTACACTCTTCCACGACTCGGTTGGGAATTCAACCAAGCATCGGCAAACTACTCTCTTGGTTGCGGCATGCTCTTAGCCTTGGGAGGATATGATGCCAATGGCATGGATATGGTATCCACTGGACTGGCCACCCACTATATCGGTAGTCCCTTTAAACTCAACGTCTTGGAACGAGGATTAGCCGACATTGACTCCTACGCCGCTCAAAATATTAGAGAAAATCCAAAAAAAATGTTTGGACACGAGGATGCAAAGATGATTGACTTGAACGAACAATACAAAAATGTTGCGGTGGGGAACCTTGTGCAACATGTGAGTGAGTACGATGTTGTGGGGGCGGGAGAATATGGGCCAGAAATATCTGACTTGGACGAAGATGGTTTGCACCTGAGAGATAAGGATCCAAGTTTGACTTTGGAAGAGGAACGGTTTAAGATTTATGGTGAAATTGATAGCATGTTAGTGAATCTATCGGCCACTTTTGATAATGTTTGGGAGGAGAGAACGGTAGAAGGAGTGATGGAACGTTTGAGGGAAATTGCCGCGACTGCAAAAGAGTTTGAGGGAAAATCTGGCTTCGAAGAGGATGTGAAAGTGGCACAGGTAGCGCAAGAATTGGTGACGAATATGGAGAAGCGCAGTCCTTTAGCTATGTGCGTCATGCACCGATTGTTGTTGGAAGGATGCGGCGATGAGGAAACTCTTGATTCTTGTATGGAGAGAGAGCAGCGGAGTCAGATACGCTTGTTTACAAAAGAGGATGGAGATTTTGTACGGTGGGCAAAAAGTGGCAAGGGTGTTGGTTTGACAGAAGTTCAAGGACACTCTCTTGTCAAAGAGAAACATGGTACTTTCAAAGATTGGAATCACTCAAGTGTGAAAGAGGTGACGGAAGATGAGATAGAGGAAATAGTGAGCAATTAAATCGTTAGTACCACTATAATATTTCTCAGGAGAACGAATCAATATGTAAAATTAGTTCATGCTACCCTATTGACGTCAATTGTTTTATCATAACTCCTACCAGATTATTCTCTCATACTTTAGTTTTGATTCGATATTTCACGTAAAATTACAAATCAAACATATGGCCCAACATTTGCACTTCATTTTTACGGAATGAGATTAGTGCCCAACTGACACAGATGCACACACAATCACCATGTCTTCATTCACATCCCCCAGTGTCTCAATAGCGATTCCACTAGGCGCTACCATTCCCCCATTTTGAATTTCGAACCTCACATCCCCATATGGGAATACTTTTGCAACTTCCTCCAAATTTAATCCTGTTTGATACTTGGATGGAACTGCAAGCAATACGTCGAGCTTTAATGCATCATAGCCACCGTTTGGGATAAGGCGACGGATGGAAGGGATGCTATTGAATTCAATTGCGTTTCTACATGCACGAATGGCTGCTTTTGTTGATGATTGGCCGTGGGAATCATTTCCTGCATAATGAGGACGGAAAAACGATAGTGAAAAAGACAAATAAAACGTGTTACTCGTTCAATTGCAATTACTCAACAAAAATTTTGTATCGGTCACAAATTGTTGAATGCTACTTTACCAAATCCTAGCTCAATGAAGAAAACTCTATCATTTGGAATACGCTCTCGTGTCTGAAAACGAAGCAATTGGGGAGAACCATCGTTAAGAGCGCCGTCATGATTGTCACTGCATTTTTTGGCAGTGCTTGATGTCGACATTTTTTCACCAACTGCGCGATTAGGATGATGCCAAATTGATGGTGTCGCTCTTGAAACATTTACATACGAGCCCTGGCGAATACTAGAGAAAATGGTGAAGGCATAACATGTATGAACTATTACTAGCAAGAAGCAACCCAAAATGGAAACTGACCATGAACTGGTCATAAGCGCCATTTTTTTATGACTACTGCCATACTATTTTTTTTGTGAAGGATGTTGGTTGTTGGCCCGAGATTGGGCTAAAACAATGATGTTTTTGACCTTTTACAAGCCGCCCCGCATGCACGCATAGCGTGCGTTTGGCTTGGTATTACGAGTAGAGTATTTCTTATGGTAATAGTATGGTAAGTACAATAATACCATACAATACGGTAAAAGTACTACTTAGTATTACTCCTACATACCTTATTATAATTTTTTAGGCCACCATCCACGCACCATCCACCATCCACCATCCACCCGCCCACCGCCCACCCATCTTCCATCCATCCCCAAACCCCATAAATACTTTGGATGTGGCTTGCCACTTGCCACCGGCCACCGATTGCCAAGTTTGGTAGCCACAACAATTACTAGCAGCAACTGCCAAAGACATGTCAACTGCAAGTTCTGAACGGAGCAATCCAAGCTCTGAAATTGAGTTCGGTTCCGTTGGATACAAATTTCGGAAATACTTTCCAGGCCACGGATGGTATGAGGGAAAAGTCATTCAACTTCGACCTGGGGCTGGTGCGTTATCAAATCACGAGGGTTGAAGAAAAGGGCATCGTTCGAGTGTTTATAATTCGATGGATTGGCGATAGAGAGAGCAATTAATTGCTTCGATATTTACGTCAAATAGATGTGGCAACTATTCACAATGAATAAAGAACGAAACTGTTATGAAATTGGGCAATGACAGCAAGTCAATAGATTCAATTTTTATGGGGATGCTCTCAAAACCACGGGTTCGTAGTTGGTGGTTGATTTGCTGAAAAAAATACTATCTACAGTGCTCTTCGCCTCACTCTCATGACGTTGCAAATGTCCTCGATCGGGGGTTGCTGTACTTTGTTTTGCATGTTCTCATCGAAGGCCTTGCGTTCATTTATTCTTTTTCAGCATATGGAAGGGACAGACGATGTCTTTACTCTGATGGGGACACTGAGGATCTAAGCTTGTCCGAAATTAGGAAACTAGATCGAGTCGATCCTGAAAAAAAGAATGGAAAAAAAGCTAAAGGGAAACGTGTACATGCGCTGTTGTCACCAGGAAATGTTCGTATCGAAGGGAAATCGAGAGACAATACAAAGTCAAATGACCAGATGGTTTGGACGGAAGAATGCAATGTTGGAAATCAACAATCAGATTCAAATGGCAATACCAGTATTATGGCAGAGGTGGCTGCTGACGACTCGCATATGTCAAAACTTTTCAGCGACCCACACCATGAACGAAACAAGCATTTCTTACCAGTTCCAACCTCCAGCAATGACGGTGTAAATTCAAGGGATGATTTGAAGAAGATTTCTGAAAGCCAGAACATAGACAATAATAACAAAGCTGTATCTACTCCTCGCGAATGGAATGAAGGAAAATGTAAAATGTCAAAGCCTACAAAAACGAAAAAAGTGGCTGGACGATCTTCCCATGAAAAAGAAGGTACAATCATTGCTGATAACTTCCGACGTGAGTCTGAGCTCCCTTGCGCTTCTGCTGAATTTGATCCTTTGACAAATGCTGGAAATTCAAAGCCGCACAAAGAATTACTAGAAAAAAGCCCGCATGCGTCTATCCGGAAGAGCAACAGAGTGCCAAAACCAACAAGAAAGCTTCTTCTTGAAGATTTCTACATTGAACAGCTACAAAAAGAGTTTCGAAAATCGTACCAAAATGCTGAGGGTGACAATATGGCTGATCCACCTCTCAAGAATAAGACTCGTTCAAAAGACAACATGGACAAAATAGCTGATAGCGAAACGAAGCACGCCAACAACATGGCGTCTTTTCCCAACCCGTCAAAAAGTAATGATGACATAGGCTTCGAATTTGATCAAGTAATGAACCAAGAATATACAGATGTGCTGCATAACGACAAGCACCCAAAGGAATTGCCAGACACAATTTCCTGTCCTCGGACTGCGATTCCAAGTACAACATTTGACGATAATGGCAAGTCAACGAAACCTGCAAAAAATCCGTCTTTTCCTGTTCGTAAGAGCAGTAGAGACATGAGGCCAACCAGAAAATTAGAGGAGTATTTCATCGAACAAATTCATACGTCTACAAAAAAAAGATCCGGCGAAGCCAAGCAAGCACCAGTGGTAAAGAAGTCTAAACTCCTAGCATCATTGGATACCGTTCCTATTTGCAAGGCAGCGGAGTCAACCTTGTGCCCCCGGGATCTCCCTGAAATGCGCGATAGTAATGAAATCACAAACAAAAAACGAAAGGAAGAAAATGAATTGCAGTGGTTTTCAAAGGTAGCTTCTCTTTTAGGCACAGATACTGCAAACCAGCGGGGTAAACGGGCAGCTTCTCGCAATATGTCTCGAGCACCTTCTTCGTCCAGCGATGGCTTGCAAGATGAATCAAGAGCAGAGACTGATGCACGGGGAAGGCGCACATCAGATGGAGCCTCCATTTGCTCCACAATTTCGTGCTCGAGCGAGAAAGGGGGTTCAAAACTCCTGTCTGATGCGAAAACTGGAAATGAAGAGAGATCGAGTTCGCCTCCAGCAGATGTCCATATTTCGAAATCAGCATCATCATTTGTAGAGCTGAAAGAATTTGCGCCAGGTTCTAGACATGGGTTGAAAGTCATCCACAAAAAAGACAAGATGATTTCTGGTGAGGTCCTGTTAGAAAAGAATAAAGGGGCGGTCGAAGTTATTGTAAGAAATTCCTTAAAATCATATCGTGTGTGTAGCCTTTTGGTTGTGCAATCAGATCGCGTTCAAGTAGGCGAGAAAATTCTATCTATTGGCGCAACAGAATCCGAGGCAGAACAGCCCGAGATTGATTTCGATTCAAGCCCAGGAAAAAAATCGAATTCAAAACCTTGCAACGATGAGGGTACACCTCCAATGAAAGAGAAACAAGTCACCAGTCAGAACAGAAGAACAGCTGAAACTTCAATAAACCTTGAATCATTATTTTACTGGCATTGCGAGTCATGTCACAATCGTAGCAACAAATATTTTGACCAAATGTGCACATCATGCAACAGCATGAAAACTCAGAGCTGTGACCGTTCGACTCTTCTTGAAATTGCAGAAAATTCAGTTCAGAATGCGAATACTTTGGAGGAAGCTATAGGGCAATTAAATGATATCGATAAGAATTCAATCCCTGAGAAGGTATTGTGTGAGTTGCTTGCTATTAGAATGCCGGGAAAGAAGTTCTTTGCAGAATTTTGCGTCCAGCCAAGTACAGATATTGATGAATATTTCTATTGGATATGCGGAAAGTGTACGATGAGGAATTCTTTCAGAAAAAATAAGTGTTTTACTTGTCTCCAAGTAAAGGGCCAAGGCATACTGGCTGAAAATTCTCCTATGTTAAGGATTGCCGAGGAAGCAGCCCTGAAAAGCAAAACAGTCGAGGAAGCGTTTTCGGTAAGATTGATGGTCTTTTCATTCAAAACTCAATGCAACAGCGTCTTATCCTTTTTGCTTTCATATTTTTTTCAGCTTGTGCCAATAAAGACAAAAGGCTCAATACCGGAAATAGTAATGGAATCACTCGTGACCTGTATTGCAATGGCGGGAAGGAAGGGAGAGTTACGAAGGTATTCAACTGCTTGTTATCCCATTCACATTTTCCCTTTCGATGTAACCCATCTCTCTCTTTTTATTAAAAATGTAACAGATGCCGAAAACCAAAACTTCCGGGATTCGATTTTTGTGTTCATCATTGCGATCCAATCCTTTTTCATACCAGCGAAACTGCATCTGCAACACCTACCGGTGATGATTCCAATTCGCATCTATCCCTACCAACTGATAATGGTGCTGCTTCTGGAGCAATATCGAGAGGGATTCCTGCAATTTTGAATGAGATGCCCCCATTTTTGGAATCTAAAACAGACAGCATCATGGTCAATGAAGTAAGTTGAATACTTAATTTCAAGCACCTCTTGCGATTTTTTCTTACCAATTGCATTTCGACACTTCATTGAACATGCATTCTCTCATTTCTAAATTGCAAAGTTACGATGGTTCATCAACGGCATTGAAGATTCAGTTCTATGCGAGGAGAGCAAGCCTTTTCCTTTGGGATTAAAGGTCCGAAAGTGGTGGAGAGGTAAATTTGAAAACTTTTTTTGATAGTATAGACCATCATTGCAAATTCACGACGAATACGTCTCACATTTCAAAACTTTTCCATCGCTTTATTTATCATCCACTTGCCTAATTGATTCACCATGCGATTTGTTTCACTATGCCCATCATTTTAACAATGCCTATCTTTCTTAATACCATTCTTTCAACGATGTCAATCTTTTCACTGTCATTATTTCGTAATGCCAACATTTCAAAAATGTCAAAAGGATATGGATTTCATGATGGGAGGATTGTCAAAGTTTGCCGTAAATATATTCAACAAAATGAAAAAACTCAGCGACCAGTTCTAGTTTATCGAGTAAGATACAATGACGGGGACGAAGAGGACTTGCTCAATCATGAAATTTCAAGTTTGCGCCAAGGTAAGAAGGAGTAACCATATGCAGATATTTTATTTTCAAATTATTTGAGCTTTATTGTCAGAGGCTTCACCTGATTTGATTTCGTTGAAAGTGTATGATATATGTAATGTGTCACCAGAATCTCCACCGCAGTTACAAATTCCAAATGGAACTCAATATGAGTTACAATCGGGTAACATTATCAAAATTGTAGATCACAAAAAGACTCAATTGAATTCCAATCCCAACGAATTATTGGTTGTTCAAGTAGCGGATGGCTCCACTAGTCTGATAGAGGTAGAACTGCTGAAGTTACAGTTGACAGTTCTTAGGAAACTCCCACCAGTATTACCAGCAGAGGGGGCATCGACGTCTGTGCCTTGCGCTTCAACGTTGGAGTGGCCAGGAAGGGGAAGGTCACTTTCGAGTTTGCCAAGCCTTGCTGACGACATGTCTGTTGGAATGGACGAAACTCTACCTGTTTGTCGCGGTCTAAATCTTCGTCGAAAATGTCAAAGTCTTGGCCCAAATCAGGACTTTGGAACTTTTGTTTTCTCTTCCAATGTTGACCACCCGGATGATTGCAGACCAGGGCATGTGAATAACTCTTCGTTTTGGGACCCTGCCAACGCTCTTCCCTACTTGTCGTGGGATCCTTTTTCGACTGTTCTCTGTGGTAAGTGTGGGTTTCATTGTATGAACATCATTGTCGTCGCACACAGTGACAAATTTTTGATCATCTGTGTATCGTCAGAAATTTGTAAAATTGACAAAGACGACAATCAAGTTGTAATATGGTACGTGATTCATACTGCGAGCCCGTAGAGATCAGACCTTGGGATTGACTTTTTTTGCTAATGCTTTTCAATGTACAAAGTGACCAGTGCCAAAATGGTTTTCATAGTTATTGCGTGCGTCCAGTCATGGTGACAATTCCGAAAGATAACTGGTTATGTTCCAAGTGCTTGGGAAGCTTAGCCACAACTCCTTTTGTCGAATATTCCAAAGCATTGCAGAACGGACTTCAAGAAGTCACAAATTTTTTGAAGTTACCATATTCAGAGCCCAGCAATTTCTTCGATGTTCATGCGGAGGCAATTACTCTATTTGAATCTCAATCAAAGCGGCAAATGCATTCTCAGCACACAAAAGGAGTGGTTTTTGATGTAGGATCGCTCTACTTTGCGCGAAGACTGGAGAAACACGATTGGCGACTCCCAACACCGTTACTGACAAGACAAGACTACGTAAGTTTGTCAGATTTTCCTGTTTTTGACATTTCAATGCATCGTTTCAATGATTTGCGTGTCACGTTTAATTTTGTAGACAACTTCAGTTGTTAGTTTTGTTGCAGCAATGAAATACTGTGGAATGTCTGCTTTCAGCGATGTGCTTCAATATCCGGCAACGGGAAATGTAACTGAAGCTATGAACAATAGCTCTTTGGATCTTGAGAACATATCACCCATTTCTAAGCGAAATATTGAACTTTTTCGTGCGTTCAAATCAAATATGAAGCATGGTGAGAATTTTCGTTGTGGTTTTCACTAATGGCTATCGAATATACTAAAATGTTGTCACGTTTGATTGTCCCCAGGTGCTTTTCCCCCTGTGCGTGTTGTTCATGATACAAATTTTGGCTTTTCTGTGGAAGCAATGGCAATGATGCCACGTCACACTCTCATTGGAGAATATGTTGGAGAGATCAAGACAATGGACCAAAGTGATGATACGAGAAGTGATAGCTTGATGGTGTTGTTGAACACAGGAAAATCTGAGACTAGCCTTGTGATCGACCCAACAAAATCTGGAAACATTGCCAGATTTTTGTCTGGAATTAACAACAGAAGTTTGGCGAGCCGCAGAAAGGTAAATGTGAGGACTTTGAGGTTTGCATTGGAGGGTCAAGTTCATGTAGCTCTGTTTACGTCACGAAAAATAGAACCTGGTGAAAAATTACAGTATGATTACAATGCTGGTGTGATTGGTAAGAGTGTGGAGGAACTAACACAACTAGGCTTTTATGACACAAGTAATTTTTTCTAAAAAGTAATTGTGGTACCAAACTGAAGGAAAACTCTTAAAGATCAAGAATCACAAATATTATTTCACTCTGATTCAACTTGACATATATCTGTTCAACTTTTGCAAAATTTGGCTGCAATCAGATCTGCTTTATAAAATAGGCATTGGTCAAAATAATGAACACTAAAATTGCGTTCCGATTTATTCTTTATCATTGTTCATTTGCTGGATGTTTTAGCTTCCTCATCTGACATTTGATAGCTGTGTCTCATTTGCATTGGGCTTGCTTTGGGTTGAACTGTTGAGCTTCTGTAGTATGAGCTAATTTTGCCCAAAATGCTCCATATTCTCATCCTTTTTTTGATGGAATTAAAATTTTCATAGGAACTCCAAATGATTATATTATTGTATAATAATATTGATGAAGATTGTGTGTATCTTGGATGAAGGCTAAGCAACAGATCCACTAATACTGAAATATTGGTAATCACTGAGAATCCAGCAATACATGACAACATCTGAGTCCGGTTTCCTTTATTTGTTAGGAGGGTTGGGAAAGCTATCAAATGAAATATCACCCCTCCTCTCACCAATCAAATAAATGCGATTAACCTTTAGCTTACAAGGACAAACATAGCAATAATCATCTCCACTTCCAGGGCACAGACCACCAGAGTCAGAAGAAACCCTCTTTTCAGACCATTAATCACAACCCACCCATCTTCCCGTTTTCTGCCTTCCCAGCAGCATGGATAGCAGCTGACCAATGTGCATGGTCTTCAATTGTCTTTGATCAAAGGGCTGGCACATCAAACTCTAGCAAAAATTTATAAGTTGATAAGCACAATGGTACTGCACCTACTGTATCACAGGGCCATATTCAATATGTGACTGGGAGTTGAGGAGTATCTCCCAGTGCTCAATACTTCATGTTTCTTGTAAATTATGTAATTCTTATTGCAGGTAGAAGGTCTGTTTGTTCAATTCTACATAAAGATGAAACCTTAACATTGCTTGATATCCTTTTGATTAGTGACCAAGCATAGACAATTGCAGTTCTTGATAATAATTGTGAAGTTTGGGATGAACTTTTTGAATGTGCAGCCATTGCAAAGGATGCAGAGGAGGGTCAAAACAAAGCAGAGGAGAGTGGAGAGAATACAGAACCCCTAACCAAGAAACCTAAATGGTCAAGGCTTGCCAAATGACAGAAAAGAAAGGCTCTTATGTATCAATGGACAGACAAGGGGAAAGAGACCTTTTGCAATGTCTGCAGGTATTTGAAAAAGGAACAAAGTGTTGAACCTGTAACTTAGTACATGAATTTGCAACTTATAATGTTGTAACTAATTATGAGATTAGTGCTACATTTAGGGGCAAGTCAGAATGTACAAGTTGGCAGGTGAAAATGTGAGCATGTGCCTAGTGCACACTCACACACCTTGTTGACCCTAGATCGGCCCAAGTAGGGATTGAGCCAGTGAATGTAGACTGGCCTACCAGCTGAGTACTAGTGGTGCACGTGGTCTGTGTATACAGGAGCACTGGGAGAGGGGCAGACCATAGGTAGCCCCTAGGTACAGCATTGGAAAAAGAAAAAAAATCGTTTTTTTTTCCGGATTATGCCCGTCAGACAATC
>JALLOT010003617.1:0-10978 GCA_036939595.1 Thalassiosira livingstoniorum | reverse complement strand
GACCCATCCAAACGGACCAACTAAATGTACTTTAAAATTTCTGTTTTATTATTAATTGTTACTCTGCCCAACACAACTTAAAGATATTAATATTTTTGACCTGTCTTGTTGTCAAAAACCAAGATCATTTACTATTTCACATGACCACGTTTACTAATCAGGACTACAAATTATTTTGTTCACTTCTCGCGGTTTTGGAGTTTTGATTTTAAATAAAAAAACCTATTATCATTGTGATTCAATTGATCATCAATCTCCTAGATTGTTTAGAATTGAATTTTATTGTCTCTGGTTACACTTATTGCATTGTGATTATTGGTATTGGGTCACAAAGAGACTCTGCATTGTCTGTGTGAGAAAAATGGATTTATATCATATGGTTTATGTGGTACAATCATGTAATGAGTTTTCTTTTGGTATTATAGAGTGTAGAGGGTGCATTCAATTTACAAGTTACTTCAATGAATTTCAGTTGAAGACAATGCACTGCATTATATCTTTTGCACATCAAGATGTGGCAATTTCAGAAGTGGTGATGATTTTTATGTATGGTTCTTAGTCCTTTGAGACTTATTCAGAATAGATTTGATGGGGAAAAGATAAGGTATAGAGATGTTGGAGAAAATAGATTACAATTCTATTGATTGGTATTGGTGCTGATACTTAAAAATGATGATGAAGTTGGTGGTAATGGTGATGATGATGATAATGATAGATGTGGTAGCCATGTTTATATTGGTAACTTCGCTCATCCAGCCTCTTCTTGCTCTAGATAGACATAAAATATTATCTGAACATAGCCTCAAGTCTATCATTGATTTAACCTCAAATTAATGAGATGACACAATGGATTCCAATTTGAGGATATGCCACAAAAGGTTGGTGTTTGTCACAGTGTGGTGAGAAAAGTCAAAATGGTGAATACTACATTTCCCTCCCTGGTGAAACCAGCCTAGATTGGGTGAAGTCATCAGTTGTCACTTATTAGCATTGATGGCATTAATGAAGATAATGATGGTAATTTTGGCTGTAATAGCTGAAGTGGATATGGATATTCTTTTGTTAAATGGTCAGAGTAGAGTAAAATGTAGTTGAGAGTCAAAATAATACAAAAAAATGTAATGAAAAACATAGGATGGTTGATATGATTGTGGAAAGAGGGGTGGTGTTGTCAGTGACAGTTGACTAGTAGCAGTACTAATTCTTTTGAGCAGATCAGCTTTTTGCATACTTATCCATGTGCTGCAATCTTTATCAAGTAAAATAAGAATAGGACATTGATAGAATTTTTTTGATGTATCAATATTACCACACTTCTGCTGTAATGATATGTTGGAAAATTTTAAAATTTGCTTGATTCATTGTTTGGGTACTTTTGAAGTTTGGGCTGTGGATTTTGAACTGTTTTAACACAATCTGCATGCCTCGGTTTTTGCCTGAAAAGTTGCTGTTGAATGAGCTGAATACAAAAATTGTAGTATTTTAGTAGCATGTGACTTTCATGTACTCCATGCCATGCTCTTTGCATGTATTGATATAGATTTTTCCCTTTAATCCCAATTATTTCAGTCCTTACTATCAATACAAAATATTCATGACAAAATAAACCTCATAAGCCTATACTTTACAAGATGACTTTTTTGGCATGGGTAGTTTCTAATCTAATCTACATATTGTGAATTTTACACAATGAATCTTGTTGGAACCCAATTTTATGTAGTCAATTATGATATTAAAAGTTTCAATTTAATGTTATTTATTGTTTGGAAATTCAAAAAAGCACTTATTATTGTTTCATGGTGTTTCTCAAAGACATTAAAAAAACATGTATTTATTACAAAGAAAATCGTGACTCTAGTTTTGGAATACTCTCTATGAAAATTACACAATAAATAATTGTTATACATTATATCCAAGATTGTTTGATGTAGGAGAATTTTTCACCTGCAATTAATACAATTGACATCAATGAATCACACAGATAGACTGCTATGTGATTAGAATAAGTTCAAACAAAATATGGAATGTAATCATCTAACAGATATAAGTTACAAATGTAAATCATTGGTAGCTGCATTTCGTTATTCCTTCTTTACTATTTGGTCTAGAATACAGTTTGATGTGCATTTTTGTATTTTACATCCAGTAAACTGGACATTTGAATATCAATACTATAATGTCGTGCTCATTGCAAAAGGACCAGCATGTCTGCTCAACCTCACATATCAATTATTGGGATTGATTTTTCATGTAATAAAATCTATTGTAGCCTTACTTACAATAAATTTTCTGCCCTAAAATGACATGCTGTCAAAAATAAGCAGTTTTTTGTGTTTAATCAGTTAGCAGCACAAACAGAAGGCACCAACAAGCAGATTCAAGCTTCAATGTTGTCAGGGGAGGATATTAGAAGGATGATATGGCTACCAGTAAATGCCATGGTAAGTTATTGACTGAGAAAATGTATTTTGAATGCAACACCTCAAATTGAATGCAATTTGTTGTATTTTTTGGTACCTATCTATCAAAAACCTAAATAAATCTATGTTACTTTAAGTACCAGAGGCTAAAAAACTTGGACAATGTCACTGCTTCTGACATTTTTATGACATTCCAAGTTCCATTAGAACTACTTTGTTAAAAAGTAATAGCTTGGCACTATAGCTTAATTAAAAAGGTCTAGTAGGTGCTAGTTAATTTCGTTTAGATAGTTTTTGTTTTTAATCTATATAAATAATGCAACAGAAAGTGCTGTTTTATTGCCATTGGATACCAACAACAGCAAAGCAAATGGCTTGCTGTTGTTAGCAAAATTGGAATTGCCAAAAACATCAAAAACAGTAGATTCTTCAGTTGCACTGGCATTGAAGATAACAGGGTCCTTGGACCTTTGGCCTTGGGCCCCATTTCAACACAGCCAACATTACAATTGACATTGCCATCTCTGGAAGGAGGTAATTGCATTGAACCATTGGCATCTAAAACAAAAAAATACATGATAGCCACATCAGTGGAAATGGGAGTGATGGCAATGGGATAAATGGCCCAAGAACCGTTGGGCTCTGTATCCCATTATCATACTTGCAACCAGGAAATTGCAATTGCAATCACCAGTTTGTTGATGGAAATTAGTGTTGCAGACACTGGTGCTGATGGAAACTGCCATATTCACCACTGCTGGAAACAAAAAATAAAAGAAATACAGCATTAAACACCAGGATCCAATGCTTTTTCCCCTTGGATCCTGTTATGAATGTTGTATTCCTTTTGATCAATCTTCTCTGGCCTTCATTTCTAGGAGACAGAAAATGATGGCAATCATCATTTGCATCCCCATTTATGGTGCTGATGGGAAATAGCATCGGCACCACAGAGGATGATGCAAATGGCTCTTTGCTTGATGCTTGGATGTGGCACATGGTCCAAGAATATGCTGGTCATAGACCACACCCAAACATTATTTCATAGCTAGGACAATGGCAGCAATTGTGGTTGTCATCATTTTTTTGGAACACAACAAAATTCAATGACCCAAAATGTAAGAGCTACATGATTTTATGACCCACAGGTGGAATAAATTGACAATAATGAATATAATCTAATTTTACTTTTGTTGATTCCAGATCTTCTTTATTTCATATTGGCACATAATATCTACTTTTTGACAAGTATTGTGCCACAGTCTACACAATCTCTGTTACCCCTGGTATACCTACAGATATACATTTCATGATGACATATCAGGCCTACAAAAAAGTCCTGTAGAACAACACCCTTGTACACTTGTATGGTTTTTAGTGACATACCAGGTCTACACAAGTCCTGTAGAACAACATGTTTGTGCAGAAACTTTTATGTCTTTTATGCAGTACATATGTACCACTTTGAAAAAAATCTGTAGAATCCAAAAAGATTACAATTAGCTGAACATATTAGAAATTAAAATAAAAACTTTTCAAAAAACATACCAGTGCCTACAAAATCTCCAAAGAAGTCAAATTTATGTACATTAGAATGTACATATTTGAAAAAATATTTTTTTGCTTTTTTATATATTTGGTATAGATAGATAATTTTTTGACATATGACAACATTGGGATAGTCAAACATGACTATTTAGATACTGGAGAACACATCAGCTGACTACTAACCTTATATACCTCCTAAAAAGAATCTTCAACTATACTCTTGGTCATGTGAATATTTTTCATGCTATTTTTCTTCACTAGCAACATCATATTCTTTGATGAAAACACTCATGCACTTTTTCTTAACTTTGTAAAATATTCATTTATTTTGTACCTTTGGGATTAAAATCAAGAAATTTTTGTCATTCACTTCTCAAAGAATGTCTACATCAAAGACAGAATGGTTGCATCACAAATATTATGAACACTAGAATAACAATTTAAGAATTATTGAATTTTCACATTTATAAATTTCTAACAGTAAATTGTTATCATTCAAATGAATCACCATCATTTTATCTCTCCTGGATATTGTAAATTAAGCTTTAATGATCATCAAATAGCTCTGAGAACTATCTATAGTATACCCAAAAAATTAGACTGTCACTGACATTAATATTGAATAATTCTTTCCAAAGATCAGAAGGAAATTGATGATGAATGTGAACTTTTGACAATTAATGGTATTTTTTAACATTTGAGAATACAACATGAAGGATCTCATGAATTGCCACATCATATCTTTGAAAGGATTTAAGTATAAGATTTTTCAAATTATACTAATATCAAATATTTTTTAAAGTGAAG
The DNA here is from genome assembly GCA_036939595.1 of Thalassiosira livingstoniorum. Taxonomy (NCBI): domain Eukaryota; phylum Bacillariophyta; class Thalassiosirophyceae; order Thalassiosirales; family Thalassiosiraceae; genus Thalassiosira; species Thalassiosira livingstoniorum. The sequence goes on along the minus strand of JALLOT010003617.1, from coordinate 6,203 downwards.
GTGATTGTTTTTTCATAAAATCAAATTGTATTTTTTATGCAATTCCATATCGATGAAGAATACCAGCAGTGGAAGTGTAGAGAGTTTATTTAGAAAGATCAGTATATAGGAGAGAAAGCTAAATTGTTTTTGTTGTACAATATCCACAGTTAAACTTATATTATGTATCTTGCTATCTGGTATATTCATTTGATTTTTGTGTCAAAGAGTGAGAAAAAATATGGCTTCATGCTTGACATTTTTTTGCACTTAATACTTGAAATTTATTCTAATAAACCCATTGTTATGTTTTGCACTCAAGTTGACAATGTCCATGGAAAAATATTCATTCTTCCATCTTTAAGAGTTGCACTTGTTGTTGAGTTTTCAAGAAGTATAAAAAAGTACCATTATCTAAATTTGGAGACAAGGTTTGTGATTGAAGTTACTAGCCATAATTATTTTGTGAGAGATGATTTTTTACTGCACTGTTGAAATTCCCAATGTCAATGTATCCTATACATGACTTTTGTTGCTGTTACAATATTGTTATAACTTCAGATCAATATAGCAACTAGGTGTTACCATGAAGTCAGACTACGAAAGAGACAGTTTTAGAAAGAAGAATGATGACCAACCTTCTGGAGGATACATTTACTCCTGGGGAAGTTGGATTAGTTTATTCTAGTCAAATAGTAAAACCAAGAGATAAGAAATATGGTTTTGCCCATGCAACAAAAGTCAATACATTAAATAGAAACAATGAGATAAACAAGGGCCCCCCAAGTATTTTTACACACACAATATTGGTATTATTAGAAGTTTTTGATAAAAATGAAAAAGTGGGTGGGCAACTCAGATAAAGATGACATGATTAAGAGCATGGTATAATATTCTGTGGGGATATTCCAATACTTTGAAGATGAATTGTAATTGTAATGATAATCACTTCCTGAATTACACTTCAAATGTTCCATTTGTAAAAAGGAATAATCTAAGATGAGATTGGTTTATCAAGGTGGATGAGATTATTTTGTTGGGGATCTGGAAATGCTGATACAAATCAAGTTCTATTTTTGACATGGCTGGAACTCTTGATAATATTCTTTTTAATAATCATGAGAAAGCACTCCATTTGTGTTGACAATTTTCAATCATGTAATTAGCTAATAGCACCCAAATAATCCTCAAAACACAAAAATAATTTTGACTGAAGTCATGGGGCAGTAATAAAACAAAAAATTATATCATTGGAGTTTTATGTATATCATAAATTCAAACCTTTCAGAATTGGAACTTTATACAGATTAACATAAAAGGGGCACACACCTATTGATCTAAGCTTGCAACAACACCTGAAAGCTAATAAAGCTCCAATTGCACCATCATTAAGCTAGCAAAGATGATATTTATAGGCTACTGGATGATGATTTTATCCTGTGTTGGAAGGTGTTGGGTATTGTGGTGTTTGTAGAGAATAGTTGTTGCTGAGATGATGATGCCTGTAGGTTTACTCAAGCTAATGCAAAGAGGTGTGAGGCAAACTGAGCAGGCTGGTGGTTTACCAGATCCTTCATTATTGGGGCTCCTTTATGCTTGGGACTTTTGGAACTCATCAGAGATAGTTCTGAACGTGATTTTATCTAGTCCTAGTAGTATCATACCTACTTAGTATTAGAGGGTTGCTGGAATCAGGGCTCTAGAGTTCTAGAGCATATTTTTGTGATCCCAACAAAGCATCACCAAGTATAGAATTTTTACTTTTTTGGTAGGAATACACCCCCCACAAAACTGTCAGTTGAATGACAAGATTGACAATGAAATGGATCAGCAACTCCACAAGTATGATACCAAGTTTTGTTATACAATGGGTAACTATCCAATTGAACAAAGGATCACTCATTTTCTTCAAGGTAGCTTGATTGACAACTTCAGCCATATGAATATGAGTGTTGAGACAGTGCCAATCATCAAGGCAGGATCATAATTGCCAAGGCAGAACATGGAGATGTAAGAGTCAGAAACAACATCATACTCAATAAGTACATGATTATTGCAGACATTTTGCAAAACATTATGTTTGAGCCAAGATTGAAAGAAAAAATGATGACACATCCCTGCATGGAACATGACCCCTTTAATGAAAAGAAGCTTTGGGCAAAATTCATGGAGATCAAGAAAGAAATTTGGTTGGGTTACATTTTGAAGCTACCCATGCATTCCTCTCTCATTTTGATGAGTGGGAATAGTCTCATTGAAACTTGTGATTCTTTTGCTGTATCACAGTTTAAAGAGGACAATACATATGTAAGTTTACTATGGTTTACTTTTATGTTATAATTCTCACTCTTCAAAAAAAGATTTTCTGACAAAATGTTGCTTTGAAAGGAGTTTGAGAGAATGGAAGATGCAGACGTTCTTTCATCATCCCTCCTACCTATTGACTGGCAAATACTAGAATTTCTTAATTCTCTTGGCTGTCAAGGCACACCATAAGAACCCAGATTTAAGTGCTGAATGTTCTAACACTCCCCCCCCAGGTCAAATAAGGAAAGATCAATGTGTAGCAAAAGCAAAAAGCATTGCAGATGAGCACATGGAGGAATGAGTTGCATGAATGAGAATGCAAGAAGTCAAGGAGCACAACCAAGTGTTCAAAAATTCAAAGTTTTGTTCAGCTCAAACAGCAATAATAAAAGAATAGTGTGGACCAGTTTATATACAGCTGTCAATGTGCAGAAAAATGTGACTGGTTTGTGAGGAAAATGATCAATGAAAAATTTGCTGGAAAAATGTTGAACTTTTGAGCTCCTGCCAAATCCAATTAAAAATGCTACTGGTTCTGCTGCAACTTAACCAACTATTTGAGTAGACAATGACAATAAGGTTGAGCATTCTAGTAGTTACAATGAATAATATTGGCAATTATCTTTATGAACAACAACATGTCAATAATATAACTAAGTGATTATATGATTTTAATATAGCCATGCCTTCTTTGCCTGACCATGATAGTGTTGTATGCGCTCCACTAGTACATTTCTCATCTTTACCCAAAGCTGTACAAGTCTTCTTTCCTGAATTTGAAGGAGGGCTTTGTTGTACCTTCAACTCACATGTACTCACCAGGAATTGCATGACCATATCCCACCCTGGGAGTATTTGACTCTGTCTGAATTAGTTTGGGAAGCATCATGCTATGAAGCATGCAGCAGACAGTTATTTTTTTTTCACGAACCAACATTAGTCTGAAACTTATTCCATAATCTTTTATCCCTCATTGTTTCTTGAGAATTGATAAATTCAAACATATATTTGACACATTTTCTAACACTCTTGAAGTTGGATGAAAAGTAACAAACAGGCAATGCAACATTTGCATCAACCATTGCNCCAACATTAGTCTGAAACTTATTCCATAATCTTTTATCCCTCATTGTTTCTTGAGAATTGATAAATTCAAACATATATTTGACACATTTTCTAACACTCTTGAAGTTGGATGAAAAGTAACAAACAGGCAATGCAACATTTGCATCAACCATTGCATACCAAGTAGATTTCTTTTGCCATCTGGAAATTCCCATTATAATCCAAGTAGTTCCAGGTAACAACCTTTTACCACCCATCCTTGATATGTGCAACATTTTAATCAATTTTATATTTGTGTTTTTCATTGCAAGTACCATGATTAACATGGGATATTCCAAGATTTTTGCAAAATGGTGGAAAAGACAATTTTACTTTTGATCAGTCAAACTCCCCATTAGGGCAACAATCCCATTCAATGTGTAATACATTGATCGAAACACTTCATCCTGGAATGTTAAGAATCTTATAGAACTTAGTTACCTTTTTAAGACCACCAAGAGTGCTTGGATAAAAATGAACTCAGTTCAGGTACTGTACATTTTTGTGAGAAATTGAAAAAGAACAAAAGATGATGCAAAGTCAGTATGTTTGTATCCATATCAAGTGCATTAAAGGGGTTGGTAGACCTTGAATGTTCAAATGACCCATTATTAGAAGTTCAATTCTAATCTTCATTTTTTTGAGTCATAATGCATAGTTGTCCTCACCCAATCCAAACATTCACTAGGGATTTTCAACAAGAGAATCAATTTTTGTTAACTTATCCCAAAAATGAGTATGGAAATGACTGTGAAAATCATTCAAAAGATCATATTGTTTATTGCATACAGCACCAAGGTCATAAAAAATTGTAATGATCAACCTACCTCACATTATTGATTTCATATAAATATTGTTTTTCTGATCTGGACTTTTGTGATCTCTCCACCTTATCTTTATTGTTAATCTCATTCACATGTTCATACCAGTTGTCAAAAATGGCTTGTTTGAAGTTAACATCACTTTCTCAAGGAGCAAATGATTGTTCAACCTCACTGTTTGTGGTACCAAAGGGATTATTTGTCTGGTTACAAATGAATTCATGCAGAGGATCATCAATTTCATTGGAAAATTGTAATTGGCTGCTAGTGTTTGGTCTACTCCCGATGTCCAGATCTTTCCAAACTGTGGAAAAGATACAGTCATTGGTGAAGGCAAACAACACTGGGACCAACTGGACTGCAAAATGCCAATTAGTTGTTGGTAATGGCTTTTCATGGTGCATATGCAAAGAGCAAAGCAACAAACAAAAGTGAGATACAGTGAATAGATAGCAAAGGGAATATTGTATGTGAGTTCTCCACAGTGATCCCACCCACAATACAGACCATTGTTAGTGCTGCAATCCCACAATAAAAACTGACGCATTTGAGTGTCTGAGGTGTGCCAATATCAACTTTGGCATTTTGGGTGCCTCACTTTGATCAAGGTTTTTTGGGATGAAATGGAACTTCATTTTAGCTTTCAAATTGGGCTAAAGGCTGAAGTCAGAAGTCAGATAGAAGTCAATCCATTTCAGTTTCATTTCAGTTTCATTTCAGTTTCATTTCAGTTTCAGTTCAGTTTCATTTCAGTTTCATTTCAGTTTCATTTCAGTTTCATTTCAGTTTCATTTCAGTTTCATTTCATGGTTTTGAAGAGCTTATTCATGGATTTTTTGAAAGTGTTTGGGTCCAAATGCCCAATTGAAAACTTGCATTTTCGCAAAAATGATATTGGGGATGGTTTTTCCAAGCAAAATAGGGTACCCTTGACAAAACAGAATAAGGCCTACTACGACTTCGCTCGAATCAAGGTGGTTCGCAGTACTAACATTGGCATGCGCAGTCCAATAAGTCGTTGACAGTCATTGATTATCGGAAATGGGCAATGTATTCTACTGTCATGAGCATTTGCTTGTTTTCTTAAATAGCTTTTTTCAGAATACTGGGCAATAAAAACTAGGAAACACAACGTAGTTTCTACGATCAAGGCTACGATCAGTGAAGCTTCCAGTCACGACATCATTATCATTCCATGTCTGAGATTTGTCGCAGGAGAGGGCCAGTTATTTGAATCGTTCCCACCTTCCACCGTCACTAACCACACCAGCAATCTGCTCCCCCATGGATCTGCTTACGAGCTGAGTACCATACCATACCTAAGTATCTACTACCATATAGTACCTACTATATGACATCAAACCAACTTGTGACGTTATTATCTCAGTCAAAATTGATTTTATTCCCTTCTGAATTTTGAATTTTAAAGAGGTTCCATGGATATTGAATGAGCTTTCAATGCCAAAATCAAATTTTGCATCAAATCAACATAAAATTACTACATATGTAAGAGTGCTTTTCTGAAAAGTTTGTAACTCAAAATTGGGAATGGATATTTCTTGCCAATACTTTTTTTTTTATTTTTTGCCCAGAATGTTGGGTATTGTAGGTATAATACCCTAGATATTTTTGCATCAGTTGATGAAAACCTATATTAAGGAAAATCCAGGGCAAATTTGAGTTATAAACTAATTTAACAAATCAAAAAGTGAAACCTGTTTATTAAATATGGGTTTAATTAATGCCATTTTCAATTCACTTCTGATTATATTTAGAGGATTTTGCTCTGTATTTTGGGGTTTCTTGACCTCTTTATTGATTGGGACACTTGTTTCTATAACTATGAATTTAAATATTGAAAATATCATGACAATCCAAAATTACCTACGTTAACTTTTGAGCCATTTCATCTCCAAAAATGTTTTTCCTGACATTTCTGGAACTGGAAAGTAACATTTGACTATGTGATTATAGAGATAACCAAAATACATA
>JALLOT010003616.1:0-11067 GCA_036939595.1 Thalassiosira livingstoniorum | reverse complement strand
GAAAAAGTTTTTTATGTGACTTTCACGCAGTAACGGAAAACATTTTTTTTTTTTTTTTTTTTGAACGAAAACACGCTTATAACATGACTTTGGGATGTTCCTGCTCAAGCAGCTAGTTTTAATAAAAGTAGCTTTGATGAGTGAGTGCAGTTTAGCTTTTAGTTTTAGTGTCTGATTGTTGGAAGGTAATTGGCGGCCAGATAATGAAACAGTTGTTGCGAGAAAGGTATAAGTACGCATGGTAGATCTAATTAATACAACATTGTGTGTTTATCACCGCACAAACTATATCTATTACTTTTCAATCGAATCATGAATCATACGATACGCTTTCACTTGCAGGGGTTGTGACGTTGTGATGTTGTGATGATCGGATGAAAATCTTCGGCATGAGACTTGGGTTAGATTCAACAAATCAAAATTACAATATCATTCACATCATTTGAGTGCTTTTACTGCAGGGGTTGTGAGGACTTGGCGACAAACTTTAAGATGAGGATTGGTTTCAATTCAAATCAAAATTACAACGCCATTCACACCCTTTTCTACATAGATTTCCATTTGTTTAGTAAGCCAACATGTGTATCTGCCACTGCAAAATCTCACAAAAATTGAATCCAATTCCTAATGTTTTTTATTTTCAATCATGCTTAAATACGAATATTAGCTCTCTGCCAAACTTTCCTTTTCCTCTGCACTAGCCAAACCCACAGCAATCTTAAGAAGTAACTTTTGCTTCTCAACCTCCTCCTCATCTATCCCCGTAAAATCTTGTTTGTCAAACACGGAACAAATCTTTTCCGCCTGCTCCTTATCCACCTCTAATCCCAACTCTCCATCCACAAACTTGGAATACGTTATGACATTTTTTATGAATTCCACTGATTCCTTCTCCATTCCTCGCAATATCAAACTGTTTATGGCCGAAATAAGTCTAGTGGCACGTTCTACAATAATTTTTTCAATGACTTCTTCCCCCTCCTCTTCGGATAGACCAAGACTCTCTTGAATTTCCAAAATCAAATCGGCATTGTCCATGGTAACCTCCCCACTCTCAATACCTGGGGCAATCTCAGTTTCAAACATTGTGACCAAGCGAGCCTTTGAAATTCCAACATCAGACTCGAGGTCAAATCCCATCTTATTGCACTTTTCACGGAATGCTTTGATAGTCTCAGGTGTGAAATCGAGTCGGCTTGCTTCTTCTGAAATAATCTTCTTTTGGGCTTCGAATACCATCTTTTCTCCTTGTTCAGGAGGGATTCCAAGCTTGTTCTGAATGTTGGCGAGGAACATCATGTCTTGTTGATCCAATGCTTCCTTGGTCATCATAGCTTGAGAGATGTAGTTGTCATAGACCATTTCACCGATGCTTCCACCAATGTCTTCCATGGACTCGGTGGTGAGACCAAGGATGGCGCCGAAGGTTGCCTTGGCGGCTTCGTAACGAGCAGCATTGGGGCCTTGGTCGGTGAACGATCCGACAAGGAATTGTCGGTAGCATAATTCGGCAACTTTCTCGTCTATGCACTTGAGGCCGAGGGCAGTGATGGGGTAAGTAGATTCATATACGGGTTCTTCTTCGGTAATTGTCTTTTCTTCTCCATCTTCTTGGACCTTCTTTTCGACTTTCTTGGTGCCAACTTGTTTCTTCTCAACAATATCATTTTCAACGTAAAAATCAACAAGGTTCATCATGTCGTTCATGATGTTACCTTCAGTTCCAAGCCCAAGCCTTCCCTGTGAACATATTGTCAGAAACAAAATGGTGATGAAACAAATAATCTAACATCTAGACACCAAAATATTCATACTGGAACTCACACTTGCTTTCTGCCCACTCTTGAAATAATCCTCCCCATAATCCTTTCCCCTTCTCTGTGCCAACTGATCCTGACTCAGAACCAACCTCTCAGTCTCAGTCGACATAAACTCCACCATCGGCTTCATCCTCTCCCCCAGTGCCTCCAAATAAATTTCCCTCGCCGCCTCATCCGAAACGCCTAACCTTCCACGCAACTCCTGCAATGGCTGCCTGAACTCTTCTCGAATCACTCCAGTAGTGCCAAGTGCTTCCTTCACTCCCTTTTTGTACGCCTCACCAAAATGTTTGAGATGGGGTTCATACGTCTCCTCAATAGTAATATCCAACAATTCTCTCAACGAAGCAAGTGTCGCATCATCTTCTTTCGAGGGAACTCCACCGGGAGCCTCCTGACTAATCCTTTGCACTGCTGATTCATACAGCGGTCTTGAATACTGATGGACCAATTCCTCCTCCAATTTGAAGTTGGAAATGACATCTTGAATCTTGTCTTTCAAAGTCTTCATCAACTCGGGAGTCGTATCCCCTTTTAGAATCTCCTCGGTAGCCCCCTCCAAGGCTTTCACCAATTCGGGTCCAAAGAAATTTTGAATTTCATTCTTTCCATACTCCTCGCTCAATCCAAGAATGGGCCTCAACTCATCCAATTTTTTATAGGACTCATCCGTCATGATGCGATTCCCACTCTCATCCGTCCCAATCAACCTATAAAAATAAGTCTTGTACAAATTATCCCGTTCGCCCGAACTCAAGAACCCACACGCCGAATTAGGATCCTGTGGATCAAAACACTGCGCATAAAAATCTTCAAATTCACTCCATCCCGCCTCCTGCAACACTTGCTGGCACGCCTCCTTGGCTGTCATGACATCTTCCAAACCATCTTTGGTGGCGGCTCCATTTCCGGCTCGAGCAAACCCGTTGGTTTTCTCTAGGGGGCGACCGAGTGCCTGCATGACGATGGAGGTTAGTAGTGGTTTCATACTTGAATCGGGCATGAGGAGTTCGGATTGACGGTTGGCGATGAGGGCGTAGGCTTTGGCGGGTGTTTTGGTGGAGGAGATGGCGTCTTCCATGGCGGAGAGGGCGGTGGCACGGAAGTAGTCTTGGGTGGCGGCGAGGATTTCGTATTCGGCGTCTTCGTCGGTGAGGGAGAGAAGTTCTTGGAGTTTAGACAGCTGTGGTTGGGTAGGGATTGGAATGTCGAAAATTGTGGTTAGATAATGCGATGTTTGTAATGGGATTGAATTCTAATCTAGAGCACATGTTGTGTTCAAAGAAGTTTCTAGTAACAACTGACAACTTGGAACTTACCCTTTCAAACGAGCCTTCCTTGAACTTGATCCCTGAAGTATCCTCCACCTTGACCTCTCCTCCTTCGCCCTCCTCTCCTTCTTCTTCCTCCTCATCGTCATCATCGAACCCAAAGTCTTCCTCCTCGGGCAAACCCAACAACACCCTAATCTCCTTCGCAAATGCCTCAATCTTCATCTCCAACGCTACCCTCTCATCCAACCCCAAAGTAGCCCTCGCCCGCTCCAACATATCGGGGTTCACGGCGCCACTCTCCAACTTGGCCCGGGCACTACTCAATGCCCGTTCATAAAATGGTTTGGCAAATTCTTCTACGCGTTCGAGCCCATCCTCCATGGTTTCCGCACCTACTGCTTTAGAGGTGCGTGAGAATTCAAAAATAAAGGCTTCATCCGTCTCTCCTCCCTGATGGTAGGCACGTTCACTGAAAAATAGCAATTTGTCCAAAGTCATTCGATCAGGATGCTCCTCGTCCTCCAAATCTTCCTTGGAGGTAAATCTCGTAATATCCCTATACAACTCCACCGCCGCCTCAAAATGCGCCTGACCCACCAAAACATTACTCAACCCCAATGCCGATTTAAGATTAGACAATTCCTTCAAATCCGCAGTCTTTGTAATGGGACTCTTGGCCATTCCCTGGAGGTACACACTGTAAACCTTGGTACACATATCACTAAAATCCGAGGGATCCACTCCATAATCTTCCCTCAAACGTGCAATCCCATCGGCAACATTGGCATCATCCACACCCAACTCCATCAATCGCCGGGCAATCGCCGCAGGACACGCTTTACGGACATCCTCCTCGACGGCACTCTTGCCAATCCCTCCGGCAACAGTGGCGATAACTCCACCGACGGCACGGGCGGCCAGACGGCGGGAAGGGGTGATGGCTGCGCCTACGAGGTAGGAGACGGGGAGGGTGGCAGTGGCAGCGAGTTTGAGAAGTTTGGGGTTTTGGATTTTGGAGGATTTGGAGGTTGGTTCGAGGGTTAGGATGTAGTCGGAGAGGGCTTCGGGGCCGCCTCCTGCTCCTTTGAGTGAAAGTGCAGTGGATGAGGCGTGTGTAGGTGATATGGATGTGCGTGTGGGCGGAGTGAGTGGCGTGAGGGTGGAGGCGAGTGATGATGTGTGAATTCCAAATTGTTGGGGTCGTGGGTGGGAAAGAAATGTGGCACGGTGTGTGGGTCGCGATGACGTTTGAAGGGAGGGAGATGTAGTCATGGGTGCCACGCTGAATGCAGATGTGGATGGGGTGGAGATTGCCGCGGCGGCAATTACCGCGGCACATGCGGCTGAGTGAAATCTCATTTTGGATGTGTTGTGGAAATTTGTGACAATAGGCAGGTTTCAAATGATTGCGTCAAAAATCTCAAACTTTAAGGGGTCGTCTGAGATGATGTCATGGAAGAACAAAATGTTAGAGATGGTTTTGTGAGTTGGTGCACGGGCAATCAGTGTTGGTTGTTCCCGTTACAAAGAAAAAATGATAAAATGAGATGAAACAATTCCGGATTATTCACTTGAAGAGATCGAAACGAGTTCGACGCCATTGTCTTCAGACATTACTACAATTTACAATACAATATTGCACCATAGCTGTTTCAGTTCCACGAGGCAGTGTTCATGAATGACGATGACGACATGAATGATGGCGGGAGGCCTGATCGATTCGATGGTCGATGGTCGATGGTTGATGGCTTTTCTATCTGTCTGTGAATCAAGGCGGCGTGATCTTTCTAGGGAAATCAATTAAAAGAAAATATTGAACGAAATTTTTTTCGTTCTGAAAACATTTTTTCATGAGAATCTGAGAGGAATGTGAATGCGTATTCTAAAATAATTATTATCTCTCTGTTGTACAAAAAATAATCTACACTATTCAGTATTTCAAAGCACATTTTAAATCAGCCTTTTACACAAACTAAATTTGCATTTGAAGCCAAACCAAGTTCAGAAATGAATTCTGAGTTCAGTGCACTATGCACAGTTAGAGCCACCATGGGGAGAGATGAAATTGAGCTCAGTGTTTCACTGACCCCCTGTTTTTCCCACCTCTCCACACAACAACTCACCCGATTGCAGTGAAAGTGGCTCTATTGAAAGCCAAGACACAGGGTAAGAGAATGCAGCTCCTCCCACTCCCAGGGTCTGATTTGATGTCTGGAATCAGGCATTTGCTTCTGCAACATGGGGTTCTGAATTGCTGCCATTGACGTTGTCAATGGTGGTGGTTTGTGTGGATTTCCTCCACAACCTACAAGTTTCAATAGTAGAAAATGTATCAGCACAAGTGCTAGTAGTGGGGGTGTGGTTTGTGCCATGATAGGCATCACAGAAGGCCTGCCAGTGCAGCCATTGGAGCAAAAACTCTGACAACATTTTTGTTGCCTTATCATTGTTGCATGGTGAATCCTAGCAGGTTTATCCCATGTGGGATAAGAGCTGATTCCCAATGCCAAACACAACAACCAACCAACAATGTGTAGAGATAAAAGCACAGTGTTGGTTGGGCTGGAACAAATAACCATCACCAACAACTGTCACAATCAACAATGACATGGCCAATGACAACTATGGACTTGCATCCATTTGAACATTTTTTTTCTTGAACAAGCAATTTAGAGTCAAAAATGCACGCTGCAACCCACCAAAACACAGGGAAAGGTTTGGTTGTCTTTTGACGAGCACACCATCAAAAGAGAAAAAGAATGTGGCATCAATGCCGCCAGATTGGGCCTACGCTGACACTATTGTCATCATCAAAACAAGCCCCGTATGCAACAACCAACCAGATTAGGATGGACCCAAGGTCCAGCTCTACACAACAGCTATCAGGTTAATCTAATTTAAATTAGTCTTTGTCTAGATGTTGTGTTTATTCATTTATTATTAGGTTTAATCTAAGAAATTGAGTAAAAGCAGAAAATTTTCAAATTGATGTAGTTAAGACAGCTTTCATCCATCAAAAACTGTCCAATCTGGGCAAATGATGGTGTTTTGGAAAGCTGAGACATTGGTGAATGCAGTGGATTTGTTGGTTTGATCCAAATTATTAATTTTAATGTTTGTATTCTTTATTTAAAATTGTCTTTGGAACTAGTATTATTAGTACTTAATATGTACAACAAAGATAAGAGATAAAAGGGATCTATCTATTGGAGTACATATCAGTACTTGTTCAAAAGGTGTACACTTTAGGGTTGAATGTAGGGAAAAAGTTGAAAATTTCTACTGACATGTACAGGATGACTTTTAGTACTTGTTTTCCTGGTTTTTAATTTTCAATATCTTGGAAAATGGTCTGATAGTTTTAAAGTTATGAGGGGCCATAGATTCCAAAGTTGAAGAGGTTGATTGTTCAAAAAGTGTACACTAGGTAGATTCCATTGATTAAAGTATGGAAATAGATCCTATTTTTTGAATCTGAAGGTTGAATTTTTTTAATTAGAAAATCGTGTGTAAATCTTACCAAAAATATAATTCTTAACTCTAAAATGCGCTCTAAACCATGTGACAAACAGTCAACCTCTGTCGACCCTCAAAAAATCAACAAAATCTGGATTACATGCCTAAGTAGGAACAATATGTTTCTACGTGAAGTGTACACCTTTAGGGTTGAAAAGCTGACTGTACACCTTTTGAACAACTACTGGTACCTACCTACTTAGTTCTGATGACATCATGAATTTTTAGTACCATAATTACCATAGAAAATGTTGGTACCAACATTTGGTAAAATTTGGCACAGGCACTTTCAAGAAAGGTTAGAAGATGCACCTACATTCTAAAAGTTCTGACTTTTCATATATTTTTTGGGCCATACCAACCTGTAATTTCAGTATCTACCAAATTATCCACTTCTGAATTGCATTTATAGGGGTTAAGAAAGGAAAACTCACATGTGAGGGTGTTACAGATCAATACAATCATGTCTCTTTAACTGGCAATGAAACAATGCTGCTAAAAAAATTATGATTTTCATCCCCATTGCAACTAGTGGGGTAATTTTTTCCAACAATTCCTATTTGGTACCTCTCACTATTGCCCAATCTCTTTCCCCCCAAATATACTGCTTGGCAACAATGTATTCTAAACTCAATCAATTTCCCACACCAACATAATATGTGGTTACATCAGCAAAAAATCCAATGGCAATAAACAGGCAATTGCTCATTCTATGGTCAGTTGTACTTCTGTCAGACACCTCATAAATATATTCTTCAACAAAAGGGCCTTGCAACAGCGTTAGCACTATCAAAACATGTCCACAATGTTAAAACAGTGACCAGACAAAAATTCAATATCCTGTGACACATGGCTCCAAAAGAAGTATAACCACCTCTTACTCCACCTGACATATATTTTGGCACCCAAGATTTGCCATAATCCTTTTTCTGCTCCATATCTCAAGACTAAGAGTTGTGCACTAAACAAACCAGAGCACAAGTATGTTTCTATCTCAAAAAATAATGATACTATTAGTATTATTAGGTGAACTCATACAAAAAATATGGTAGGTATCAACATAATTAAGTATACATGCACTGACATGTACCAACATTTTGGTTATGCAATATTCACAGACATTTTTGAGACAGGCCTGGAATGCACCAACATTTTATAAGGGCACCAACATTTATATGGTAAGTGAAAGTTTGAATTGTTTCTTAGCAATAACATATGAGGAAAAATGAAGTTATGATTATTTTGGATAGAAAATAATATCAATTAGAATTAGAATGAAGAAACAGAATGTATAAAGTCACATATTAACATCAACAACTCAAATCAAAATATTTCTTAGATTTTCCATGTACATGAATTTGGTTATCATCTAGTATATTAGCTTTCTGAAACATCACATTGTTTTATCTACACTGGTGTAAATTATACCAAAAAAACAATTAAATAGTTTTGGTGTTGTATTTTTAACAGCACAGTGCATTAATACAGATATAATCTTGTATTTTGGAGTATAACTATATGATATGCCATTTTTCACAAGTATCTAAGTATTTTGCTTTGGATGCATGATGAGTAATTTTCAATATCAAAGTCAAACAAATATTTCATGCAGATTTCTTGTCTTATCTTCTAGGTACAAGTGACATATACTTTATAAAAAGTAAAAAATATTGGTCACTAAGAATGACTATTTTGTTAAAATTTTATTGGGCATATGATCAGTGCATCACTTGCCAAGATAACAATGAAATAGAAATGGAGTTTCTTTGAGAAAGATGATGATTGAAAATTGAAAAACAGTTTTGTTCCTGTACTACATGGTGGTCATTAAATATAATACTAGATTCTATATTGCAAATAAATATATTAGGAAATTTGATGTAAGTGATTCAAAAGTAAAATAATCAACAGTAGTCTCAAATAATGTGCAATAAATGAATTCAGATTGAAGTTGAAAATATTTTAATATTAGAACATATTTTTCATTTTGTTGAGTACAATCAATTCAAATGTGCCTTTTGTATTATTTACAACTTATTAAACTTTCATGCAAAGAATTCTATCCATTCCAAAAAGAACCTCCATTAAATTATGCACCTTAACAGATTCAAAATTTAATGTTGTCTTTCAAAAAGGATTGATTGTCTTCTTTTATCATCATCATCCATGGAAGTTCTTTTAAGGCCTTTTCGTTTAATTTTTTTGTAATTTTTACTAATTTTCTTATTGATTCAAGAGATATTGCACTGGAATTTGCACAGAAAAGGCTTATGTGGTAGAGCACATGGAATTGTGCTCATTGGTCACTTGTTGGATCTCCTATATTCAAAAGATTGAACATTTTTAAATTATAATTGTGTTATCATTGGTTATCATATCATGTATGATTTTTTACTGTATCAAAATAGTTGGAATTTCAATTCTTTCATTTTTGCTAATTTATTAGTTGTATTCTCTATCCAATTAAATTACAAATCTGATCTCCTTTTCACTAATACCTACTTAGTAAGTATAATTGTATCATACTGACATCAAGCATAAATCCAGATCCAATGATGATCTCTCCTGTGTGGTGATTAATGTACATAAGAACATATTTATTGAATGGAAATTTATTTAGAATCAACTCTGTCCATTGTATTTTAGTATTCAAATAGAGTGTAAGTATACTTCTGTAGTGTTGCTAAAGAAGGTATTCTATAATCACAAAAACAAAAAATTAAAAAAATTATTTACAAATTTTGACACTGCCATGAGCTGTCTTAGCTTTATTGAAAGATATTCTTAAAATTTTAACTGAAGCTAATGATTTGCAAAGTATAAGTTTGATTCATTGTCAATTTGGTTTTTGGTAGTAATTACCATATATTGCTAATGTTGAATGAATCATGAATAAATTTTTTGTTGCAAATGAATAAAAATTGGAAATTTATTACAAATTATTCCTTCTAAAACAGGTCCTGAAATTTCAATAGTGATAAATAAATGGTATTTATAAAAGAATTTGCAATAATGTCCATTTTTGCATAGTTTTAATCCAAAATAATATATTAGGTAAAAAACATAGTTGATTGATCAGCATTTTGCAAAATTTCAACATCAAATGATAATGAATGTTGGTATGTAATTCCCATTGAATTGATCATATTTTTCATTTATTTTGTTTGAAGCAATCATTTTTATTCTCTAGGCCTATCTTTCTTGAATTTTATCCAACAAAATGTTAGATTGAGTTTTTGAGAAAGATTTGAGATGAGTTGTACCATTAATCCAGTAACACACAATTCACCAAATTTTTATGAAATAATTGTAAAGTTGGTGCTAATTCTTATGCTTCACAAAAAAATCAAGGGAGAATCACCATCTATCTTCACCTTAAAGCAAACTGAAAATTTTTTACCTAGAATTTTTATATACACTTTTCAAAAAAAAAAGTATCATTTGAATGCATGAGATTTAAGTAATATTTTTTAATTGTACATTTTTTAAGATTTCAATACTGCTATTCCTTTAAATTTTATCAAAAATCCAAATGTAATTACATCCTAACCAAAATTTTACAGTATAAATATATTTTGATATTCTTCAAAAGTCAGTTATTAAAAAATCAACTAAATATATTGCATGTTGTAATACTATCACTATCTAAAATCACACCACACTTTTTTTGCATTTTTCACATTTTGGTAAATTTTTTGATTTTCTTTTTTGGAAATGTCAGTAAAATCAGAGAAAATGAAAACAATTATAGGTGAAAGAGTGAAAGTTTTCTGCACTAATGTCTGATCAAAAAAGGAAAATTCAACTTACCAATTACTTAAAGAAAAAATAGATGGTTTCCCTAAAACAAATATTTTGGAAGGATTTTTACCTAAGTAGGTACTAGTACGGTACTAGTACTACTTATGTAGGTATGATGTACAATACCTTAGTAAGTAAGTATGGTATGTACTTTTGAAACGCACTAAAAAAGAAGTTTTCATCGCGCTCCGCTTGCATGCATGCCAGATAGGTTTCGCAAAAAATCTGTCGTGTACCTTAGGTAAGGTATATCCCAACTTAGCTATTGTACCCTTGTAAACGTACCGTATGTAGTGTACTCGTAACTTATGTATTGTACCTACCTACTGAGGTACGTCGTATTGTGAATAGAAGCACCTCAGCGCGCGAGATAGAATGAAGAGAAGTTGAAGGTCGCGCGCGGTTGAAGTTAAGAAAATAACAAACTGTCGTAAGCTCTCTACTTATGGTACAATACACTAAGAAGTACTTGTACTATAGTATGAGAGAGTTCTTATCGACTATAACACTTATCGACTATATTATTACTACAACACGAGTCTAGTTCCTACGTAGAAATTTGGTACGATTTTCACGTAGAAAGTCTTTGAAATTTTAGACAAATTTAACCCTCAACCCCTAACCAAATGTGGTCATTTTCATTCCCTAACTCAGGG
>JALLOT010003615.1:0-11067 GCA_036939595.1 Thalassiosira livingstoniorum | reverse complement strand
GTAGCCCCCATTGACAGCTGATGACAGCCATGCATTGCTTCTAGGGAGGCAGCGCATTCATTGGCATTTCCAATGCCATTCAATTCCATTCATTCTACTCTTCTCCAATTCAAAGCAATGCTGCGTCTATTTCTGTCGCCCTCGATTCCACCTCCAATGGCACTAACAACAGTCCCACCGACATCTTGGAGCCGCCTCCACAGAAGCAACAGGCAATTGCCAATGCCTTCACTCCTGTCTTCCCAAGTGGTCCAAGAGCAATACCAACATCAGCTCCAGCTGCCTCCTTTTTGTTGTCGTTGCTTCCTACTGCTCTTACCACTGCTTATCACAGCAATCCTCTCCATCCATCCCAGCTGCCGGTTGTTTATGATGCCCCAACAAATGGTTACTCATCTCTAGCTCATCTATTGCCAGAGCTCAATGCTGACTCTCCTCCAGCTAGAATTCCTCAGCCGTCATTGACAATGGCTTCTCAGTCACCGGACTTGCATCCTGAAAACTGCCCTTGGCCGGCATGTGCTACCCCCAACAATAACCTTGTTATTTGTGGAAAATGCGGCACAAATCCAACTCACCATTTGTGTCAAATGAAATGGGAGCAGAGCATTTTAGAGGGCATTGGCATGCAAGCCAATATCGAAGAAGGCAGTTGTAGCATTCATTGCCCAGCATGCCACAACTTTGCTCATCAATATCAATATCAACTTAAAAAATTACACTAGAAACTAGGCAGACATAACTTTTGTCTTTCTTTTGCACGCAATGTATGCAGCAACAGCAAACGGGGCCGTAATACGCAGGCATCTTCTATGCAGAACATAGGGAATTGACTAGAGACAGGCCAACTACCCTAACTACTATTTGTATTTGGTCCCCAAGGTTTATACCGCTATTCTCTCTCAGACATCACCAAGGGGTCCACCCCAACATGTTGAGAGGACCGAAGGTTATAAGGAGACTGTCTGGCAGATGTCTTGCATACATTTCCTGAGACAACCACAGAGGAACGAGAGGACCAACAGGGAGGTGGACATGTACGAGTACAAGATTGATGATGAGCAGCCAGTTGTATCTGGCAACCATGAATCGCCGCTGCCTTAGCCACGGTGACCTCTGCTACCCAATAATTCAAGTCTGAAAGTTTATCCTTTTTTATCAAGTCATCAAAACCAGCATCCAATAAGTCACGATGGTCCTTGAGAAGGTCCATGGGATCTGTCTGTGCCAGCTCACCAACCTTTGCAATGAGGCGCTCCACATCCTGAGCTGTCATCTCACCCTCCACTTTATGGTGAATCATTTGATTTTGAAAGCACCACTGTGCATGGGTCACCCTAAGGATCTGTGCCAATAATTGGTTGATCCACTTACGTGCACTGTCCTTACATTGACGGGCAAGGCAATCTTTAAGCCTGTGTTGGTAGAAGAGCGTGGAGATTCTACCCTCCATCATGGAGTCCCAACCCAGCTTATCTTGAGAGAGAGCCAATGCCCGAAGACGGCTGAACTGTGGGACACACAAGACCATCCTTACATTACCATGGCCCTTGATATATTTCAATAATATGGACCAAAGAGCTGGAGCCGTGCGAGTCTTCAGCAGCCACCCATCAAGTTCCTTGACTGAGTGATGGAACATTTCAGTATGATAGTCATCACGACAGCGGAGAATGTGATGCACACTCTCGTCTGGTAGGGAGCAGCTCGGGCACGCATTTTTCATGGATTTGTCAATCCGAGACAGATGTCAATTTGTGCCACAGCAGTGTGTGACATGCTTAGTTAACCAGGCACTAAATGCTGGGCCATGAGTAGAACCAACTGGTTCAAGAGCTAACCAGTCAACAAGATTAAAGTGATTACGGTGTAGAATCTTCTTATCATGTAGGACTTTGCATGTAACCTTGGCACCCCAGAGATCATACACCCTCCCCTTGAGACAATTACAGCACTTCTTCCTTTGTACCAAGATATGGATTGGCTCAAAGGGAAATGAATCTTCTATGAAGGTGTCAGACGATACAGTCTCAATCAGAGAGTCTTTAGCCATCACATTGCAGAGACAGTTCAATTGTTGTAATGGAGTGATGTTGCACCAGGGAATCACATCATCCAGGTGACTTTCCACATACTGATTAGAAGACAATACCTGTGTGGCCTGGCAGACATTCTTATAGGCTCATAGAATGTCAGCCTGTGACTGTTTAGCTGGGAGGGAAGAAGTCAGAGAATTGCCATGTGAATTCACTTCATTATTATCACACCCATAGACCACTGAGGGAGGCAACGAGAAAATTCGACCATGTGTGGCAGCATATATCATAATAGCTGCCATATATGACCCAAGAATTTTCCCTCTGTAGTTACCAGCTGAGTCTGTCTTCTCAACCACCGTTCCTTTAGCAGTACAACCTGTCCGTGAGCATTTGATGATGAAGGCAGCAGAGCAGACAAATTTGTCTACCATTGGCATGTACAAACCATCACTGCAAACTAATAAGGAGTTTGCTTGCATTGATTCAAGAATCCACGAACCATCACTGTCACATGTCATATTCTGAAAAAGGGATTTGTTAGAGAACAAGTCAATTATTCCCCAGAAGGAGAGATGAAGCTTAAGAGGTGGTGGAGGGGATGCAGCTGAGTGAAGATGTACTATCATAGCATCCACCATATAAATACTTGCATATGGAAGAGTTGAGGAGTAAATGGGTTGTTGATGTGACATGACGAAGGTAGAACGACCACGAAGTTTGTAGAGGGACGGAACATAACAATACACAACCCATTGACCCTCACCCACAATATAATATACTTCATTGAGCTCAGGTGAGTACCTCCAGTCAATCACAATATGAGGTTCTTGAACATAATTCCTCAGGGGAGTGTGTAGAGTCAAAGTGGAAGAAAAAATAGTCCAAATGGCTGAGTCCCAAGTCTTAAAGTCTGCTGGAGTTGGTTTCTCATAAGAGAACTGAAAACTACTGTCAGATTGCCGTTTCAGCAAGAATCTCTAGTCCAAGGTCTTGCCATCCATAAACACTAGGTTGGAGTGAGCATAGACTTGCAGGTGCTTCCGGACTCTGTTAATTGCTTAAAGTGCCTTGTCACTGAACACTCCCAGGGACATGAAACTTTGAATGATGGACTTAACCTGTTCCCAAAAAAGAGGCAGTTCAAATCAAGACTCCATACAAAGCTGTATATCAAACTCCAACAGCAGTTCACATAAATGCAAAAACCAAATCTCTGTTGTCAGAAAACCAAAGGAGTCAAAGGGGAGGGCTAGGAGCTGACCAGTCAGGCCTGTCTCTAGTTGTAGGACTTCAAAGGCCATCGACAGCATAGTACCAATGGAGTGGGGAGAGTCCCAGTGTCTAAGAAGCAGATCCAATTTGGCACAGGCACAGTCTGTATTCAAATTCGACAGGCTGACCCCATGGTACTTCCAGGGAAGAGTCTGGAACTTCTTACTTATATTGCGGTTCATGCTAATAAACGGAAGAAGGCAAAAGAAAACCCGACCATAGATCTCCTCCATTTTCTGGATTGGATGTGAGACCACACCAAGACCATACGACATGGAGGGAACAAGTTGGGAGCGGAGACTAATCCATGCATCTGTGCGGGGCAGTGGACAGAGAGCCAGTTGATCAGCCCACTTCAAGCCAGGGGAAAGGATTCTCTCCTCTACATTGGTTTTTTATTCTCCAGCTGGACAGGAGTAAACACCTAGGCCCTTGGAGGCTTTTGTGCATGGAAGTAAAGGGATGGAAACATCATCAATTGAAGGTGAGTTTTGCCAGACCCCAACGGAACTTGTACATCATGAGATATATATGACACTTCTTCCTCTTCAGAATCCCACCAGTTGCCTGAACAAACCAACCCCAATCATCGATGGCAGTCTGAATCTGCCGCGTGAACTCAGAGACAGCAAAGACAGGAGTCGGTGCCCAATGTAACAAGTCAGTGTCATCCACATAGATAATGGCGGCCAACCAAAGCAATACTCCACTCCAAGCCGTAGCCAGACAAAGGCCATGTCCCATGGACTTGTATCCTTCAATCATTAGTGCGCTTAAGCAGTTGAATGCTGGAGGAGCAAAGCCACTCCCTTGTCAATCACCCATGGTTCTGTTCTCCACACTTCCACCATAAGTTTTATCCAATAGACCATATGCTGTGCTTAAATAGAAGGACATGGTTTGCATAATCAAAAGTCACATGGCAACGGCCTTGGCCAGAATGCCAAAGGCCTGACAAACAATAGATTGAATGCAGTGCAGTACCCAGTCATACACTTGACCCAGATCACAGCCACAGATAGATGCAGGATGATGTTGAGTGCAACTGATGTCAGCAAATAAAGTTAGCACCAACGAGGCATCTGTAGTATGACAACCCTTGCAAGCAAACTGTTCCTGGGGTAGAACACCTTGTGCTGTAGCCTCTGCCATCATGCGTTTGGCATAAACAAGTTTAGTCCACCAGTTGGTATCTGCTTCAAACAGGCATATTGCTCTCATATCCTCAATCAGTACTGCACCAAAGATCTTCTCCAGCAGCACCTGAATACCATAGCCCCATCTCTCGAGAGGAACTCCAGTTCTAATGCATACAGAAAGTTTCCAAGCATAAAGCGAGGCAGTATATCTATTGGAAGATGCAGCCCTATAGTGATCCATGTGAAGACGAGATGGGTTCGACTTCACTCTCTCATCCTGAGTCTTCCAATAGAATACAAAGTCATCAGTGGATACTAAAGTGGCAGTCTCATGAGCCAACATTGTGGCATAAATGTGGGCAGCCCGCTCACACAGGCGTCCTGTATAGAAGTTGGTGTCTGGAGGAAACTGGTATGTACCTTGAAGGATGGATATTGTCGCAGGACGATCACCACAGTAGCCAATATCATCAAACAGCTGTTACTGGACAACAGGATCCAAGTAAGCCAGGCAAAATCTGCCTTCTAATTGGTGAGATGCTTGGTCAAAGAGATTCTCTTTATCATGGAACGTGCAAGGGTTCTCCACATCAGCCTCCTGAATGGCACCAACAAAACCACTCAACCTGGGATTTGTAGTCTTATGTATGTTGCGCCAACTCTTTTGAACTCCTTCATTTTTTAACATTGAGACAATGGCATTAACCACCTTCTGATCATTGCGAAGCCTTTCATCTGCAAGACGGTCATTTGAATGCACTCGACGTAGTTTTGGAGCTTCTTTCTGAAGATCCTGCAATTTCTTGGTAGCAGCTTCCAGCAGAAGAACTCTTTGATTTGGTGTAATAGTAGCTGGAGGATCAATTAAAACTTTATGGAAGTCACGTAAAAAGTTGCAAGGATCAGCCATCTTGAAGTTGTGAAATTTCTCCATCAGGGTATACAGTTGCTTTCTTTTGACCCAAATGCCAACTTCAGGGCTGTATGGGAGTGGGCCATTGTAGAACTGATTAGATTGGTCCTCAGATACCACCATGGAGTCACTGAGTTCCTTGTCCCAATGACTCATCAAGATTTGAAACTCTGCTGGAGAGAGAGTGCCTTCACATACCTCATCTGCATAAGAATCAAGAAGAACAGTCTTGTTAAACAGACAGTGACACAGAGCAAGGGACTGTAACACCCGGTTATATTTGGCAACAGTCCATGGACATTTGCAAGTCAGTTTCCTGCTTTCCACCGCACCCAGAGTAGGAAAGGGTGTACCAAAGACAGAATATCCACACAGACCCACCACATGTAACCTATGATCTCCAACACCCCTACCATGCTCACATATCAAGTAGTTCCTACATACTATGCTGGGACTGGAGAATAATCACAAAATGGCCCCAGAACCTTGTGTGTGTGAGGCAGGAGCAGGATGGCCATGAAATGACTGACATAATTCCAACATCAAAATATCATCCTCCTGCAGACGCTGAGCAAACCTGTCAGTATAAATATTCTCATTCAAGTCAGCCATTAGGAACACGTTACTATCAGCAGAGCACCATTCCACCAACTGCTCAGCAAGATCTTGCTGCCACAGAGTGCAAGGACATTGATACTCTCCTTTCCAAAGGAAGTATATACGTTGCTGATGCCAGAAAGTTGAAGCTTTCACTTTTCTTTTTCTTGGGGACCATGGCCAACGTTTCCGCCAAGCAGATGAGGGAATGACAGGCTGATATTCAGAGACCAAATAGGTAGAGTAGTCACTGAAACCGACTTGAATTCAAGACCATCTGCCAAGTCCAGTGGGGTCAGAGCCAGATTCAATGACAAAAGTAGCCAGACAGTTGAATACCATGGACGATGTGCCACCAGGTTGGCTTCTATCAATGGACTCATGGGTATTATGTGAAACAATGCATCGTTTTGGTTTGCCGGCCGTCAAAAGTTCTGGGAGTTGCAGCTTGTGGTCCACCATAGACCAGTTAATTTGATCTTCATTAGCAAACAGACCATCAGCTTGGAATTGGTTAATCAGTGAGTTGAGTTTGGTGACTTTCCACATGGACATAAAGATCCCTAAGCTAATGCGGTTTTCAAACAATATTTGTACCACATCATCTGGCTTCTGAGGAGGCACCCATCCCACTGAGTCCTTGGTAAGCTGGCAAATATGATCCTGGACTTTAAGTTCTTCTTGTCAACGAGCTCTAAGTATTTCAGACGCTTTGTGTTGGAGATCCATCTTGTGTTGTTGTTTGGAAGTCTGTTGTGCAAAGGAAGTAGCGTCTCTGAGAGTTTCAAATGTAGGTTGCTTTTTAAGTAGAAAATTTTTTGTTGATTGACAAAGTTTATGAAGCTGTATGGATCGATAATTAGATCTGAACCTCCCAGCATGTTGCTGGGATCACAAAGATCTGTTAGAGATGGCCCCTCCATCTCTATTCCCCAGGTGGGCACTCTCACCTAGACCTTGACTTGTGCCCCCAGTCAAGGCCCTCCTGAGACTACTCATGTCTCATGACTCTCCTTATAGGAAGAATCATGAGATGCCCCAGTCTGAGAACCAACTGCCAAGGATGCCTTCATCAGACAGAGCTCCGCAAGCTCCTTGGCCATCCTTTCATTCTCAAGGTGGAGGCGCTTGGACTCAGCCTTAGCATTTGCTGTAGCCAGAGCCTGTTCTCTGGCCCCAAACCCGCCAAAGCTCAAGTCCATTGACATGCCAGAGACAGAAGAAGCAACTGATTTATCATCCTCTGTATTGTCTGAGCCGCCCTGCACATCCCCACCACCAGTCCTAATCTTACAAAGTTTATCCTCTCTGCCGGAGAGGCCAAACTGTTCAGTGGTCATAGAGCGCAGAGACTCAGCACCATTTGTGTTGCCAGCTGAACTATTGACTGTACAAGAATCATCCACATCGTCTAGATCTTTGAGCTCTTCAACTGCACCCTTGAAGTTCATCCTCTTGGCAAGACATTCCATTTCAGTGGTGTCAAAGTTCTGTTTACCATGGCAAAATTGAATCTCAGAAGTAGGCAAACCATCAGCAGAGGTCTGAGGAGGAAGTATGCCAACTTTGACAGCATCTTCAATGAACTGAGAGGAGCATGTTGCAAACTTATATGTGACTTTCCATGTATTGGGGTCAGAAGTACTCTCTCCTGCAAGTTGTCGTTCATCAACATCGAAGCTCCGCATGAAGTTGTTTCTGTAATTCACACTAAAACCTCTCACCACCGTCAGAAAATGATGGAAGAAGGGAACAATGTATGGAACAAAGAGTGCAACCATAGCAAGGTGGGCACGAGTGTTTGGGAAGGACAAGGTATGAAGTCAAGTATTTGGCCCAAAATTGATGGGAATCATACTATCAATGAGCTGTCTGGAGTCTGGTAATTGAAGATTAAGCAATTCCTTGTGAATGCAGGTGTACTTGTAGGGAGGAGCTGTGGAATGATCTGCCTTTCTGACTTTAACCGTGAAGTTCAAACTTGTAACGAAAGGGACTCAACAGTGGTAACCAAGTGATTGTAATTACGATGGATGAACTGCTTCTTGGAGTAGATAATCTTCTTAGCCTCTGAGATATTACTGACAGGAGCTTCCAAAATATGAGCCCTACAACCAATGTTCTTGGTCAGCCAACCTGTTTCATTTAACTTCTCAAATACTGACTTGATCCATTCCAGGTCGTATTTGCAACACTCAACTGTGAACCAGCCCTTGACATGATCATCATATTCACCCCCATCCTGGTAATCAAGGAGCTCTTTCGAGGTGTCAGAAAGTCTGAGCTGGTGCTGGCCTTGCAATGACACAACAAACGGGGGGAAATCGTGTCCCATCCATTTCTTATTAATACCTTTTCTCTGAAGCTTTCTCTCCATCTTAGTTGCACCCTCCTGCAGAAGTGACTCCAGACCTTTAGGACAGAGGTCCACCGAGATTTCACATAAGTGATACAAAACTGCTGTCCCAACAGACTCAAATGTCTTGTGTTTGGCTGACAGGGCATATCTCCCAGCAATGATGTTGGCAGTTTGAATGATGTAGTCAGGGCAGAGTTTTGAAGAGAAATAAAAATTCAGCACCGCTGGTGGTTGCTGTTTGGGATTTCCAGCCTTATCTTTGCCCCAGACCCTATGCATGGCCCAGGGTTGGGGAACTTTCACAAAACCCTCAGCAATTTCAAAGTCCAACGGAAACAATGCAGGCAAGCTATCAGTCAGCTTCTCCATCCTCATCTCACCAGCATAGAGCCCACAACTTTGCTCATCACATTATGTTTGGTGACAAAAATAGTGACATAAACAAGGAGAATCCTCCAAGAATCACAAAGTTCAAATATAGATGTATGGAGGGAGTAGTGAGTGTCAACTACCCAAGCTCCAGTATAAGTAGTAGACTAGGTACTCATCCTAGTGTTAGGTAGAGAGTGCCATAATTATTTTAAGAGCATACTACAAAACAATCTGAGACATGGATAATTTAGCAGATAACTTTACTAGGACAATGTCCATCCAGTGGATTCTAAACGATCAAATAATATCTATCAATGAGACCCCCCCCCCACAAGTTGTTGAGACACGGAGAAAAATCACGTTGGTGCCAGCGCAGACAGAGCCAGGCCAACACTAGCAAAGACGTAGAAAAATTCAAATCTTTCAATTGATTCAGTAGCGCTCCTAAAATCAATCATTGAGACTGACACTTGTTGGAGGTTTTAAAAAGAAGTGAGCTGATGAATTTCATTTGCTCATACACACATGATAGCTGGAGCTCTCATATGTCACTCGTCACAGATGGCAAGTGATTGGTGATAATCATAAATAAATTTTGATTCATCCTTTATTCCCCAGCTGAGTAATAAACCCAGTGAGCTCTTGTGAAGACTGGGACAGTTGAGCTCAACCCGTCTGCCATCCGTTTAAAAGTTTTTTGTTGCCGAGGATCAGTATTTGCAATCATGCAAGTTGGCAGCAAGTTCGAAACCCATGCTAAAAACTCCAATGAAAAAGAAACAGTCTCGCTCCTTTTACATTGATTTACCAGATGATGAGTCAATCAAAACTCCACAATGATTTGTTTGATTGTTGCATCAATTCATACTTTACTTTTTGTTTCTCATTGCTCACATCATGCACTTCATTTTCAAAGAATATTTGAATGCAAATAGAAATACTATTCTCTACAAAAAATACTAAGAAATATCATTCATTTTTTCATTGTCTGGTCTCACAGTGTTAAGAGTATGTTTAATGATTTTTTTGTGGCATCAACACACATTAAGTGTAGCATTTTCTAGTGGTCAATGCAAAAAGTGCCTTGAAAATGAAAAAAGACGTAAATCTTACGTTTTGCCTTATTATTACTATATGGTACCTAACGAAGCCAAAACAATGAACCAACACCTAACAATCAACATGTGTGACATCTATGATGTACTGAAGAGGTCTTGTGTGTTGGTTGGCCTAGGGATGTTGCTATTTCCACTGTTTTGGGTGCCTTTCCCATGGTCTCACAAGGGGCAAAATCATCGAAACCTAATTTGTCGCACGTAAAAAAAGTAAAATGTTAAGTATGGTATGTTTCTGCGTATCTACCTCGTAGCAATCATTTTGCAACAAAAAGCTCACTAAACTTGTATAGCAACTGCAATGACTGAAGCAACTGCAATTGCAAGCCAACACAGACAACAAAGAACATAGCCAAAACCAAATGCAACAGCTGTTGAGTCTGTCGGGTGCATTTGATAATGTAACCACTGCATTGCATAACCTTTGAACAACTTGAACAGCTCAACCATGACATGGTCAAAACCTACAACTCCTATGATTCAAACAATCCAATTATTATGCCATCCAGGTCAAAGAAAAGGCAAAAAATGTGTGAAATGTGTTGGTTCCCTTCTATTTCTTTCATTTTGCATTATGTTGTCTTGGTTGTCTGGGTCAATTGGATCATCTGGTTTGATTTGGTCATTGAGTGAAGCATTGTGGTCGTGGTTGGATTCCAATGGCAATTTCAAAATTGTCAATAATATATGCAAGACTGGGATGAGGAGTGTATTGTGCACTAGCTTTGTGACCAGGCATCAAAATATACAATGGAAAACAGTGGGAAGTTAAACTGCAAGTAGAGCATAGTAGGCATTATCTGTCTGGAGGGTGACAGGGAATCCTAATGGAAATGACAATGGTCTGTTCATTGTCAAAAATGGTTTGATACAAAATGAACTGCAATCTACAATTCAATCTGTGACAATGTTGATGATGATAATGCTAAGTATCATGTGGATAGTTACTATTGTGATAGGGTTGGCCAATAAATTGCATTCAATTGCTTTTGTTTGTTGGTATGGTATTCATTCTCTTTGTTAGTCTTTCTTTGTTTGATCACAGTTGGTTAGCAATAACTCCACTCATCAGAATGAGTGAGAAAATTTAGATTTTGCTAGCTTTCACCTGGTAAAGAGCAAGATGCAAATTTAAGTGTTTTTCAAGGCGTGTCACTACAGTCTCATTTATTGATATTTTGCAAAACAAGTTGGAACTTAAGCTATTTATATGTTGATTATAAGCTATGATCTAATTTGTTTGGCAAAAGATGGCAGTTTG
>JALLOT010003614.1:0-11076 GCA_036939595.1 Thalassiosira livingstoniorum | reverse complement strand
TTTAGGGAGGCAAAATAAAAATACACCTGTGGGAATTAATAAATTTTATGCATCCCTAGACCTGATTATATCATCAAAATTTCATAGGGTTTTATAATGTGTTTCCTTACACAGGCTATATTCATCAAAAGTAAAAAATACAATGCAAAAAATGAAAATCAGTAGAGAAAGTAATATTTTGTGTTTGGTGCCCAAATTTCTTCAAAATCTGTTAATTTTTTTTAATAAATTAATGACATCTATTATTTTTCAATATTATGTTTCAAGCAGTGAAGAATAAAGATTGATATAGAATAGAGTTGTATCATGGGCTCTTTTCTTTGAATGATATTGGAGGTCCAATATACTTACTTTTTCATCACAATTAGATTTTAGTGTCCAGTAAAAACACAATCAAAATGAATACACCCAATTCTTTTTGGTTGTTTGATTTTTTGGACTATTTTTTGAAATAAAAAAACTTAAAACTTTTCTGTAGCATTTCAAGTCAAACATTGCGCTATGTTACCGACCTCTCTAAGTAAGAATTGAGTACTGTTTTAGAAATAATGTGTGTTGCGTTTTTTCTGCGGGTAGATTATTTAGCATGGTAATACCGCCACAAAATCTGCATAGATAGTCTACTGTAATATTGACAATTTGAGACTATTTATCAAAAAAATACCATACTTAATTTGTGGTACCTCACATTAAAAAGGGGTATCACTAGATAAATATATTTCAGTAGATTTTTCAAAATAACTTGATGGTGTTGGTTGTTTTCTTTGTAGGACAAACAGGAAGCTGCTGAAATTGCTGGTTTGATTGAACCAATTTCTGGTGGGATTGCTCTAACAGAGGGCTTGTGTTGCTATTTTTGTAGTTCATGCTGACTGTATGATGGCTAGATGATGACGACTTGTTTGTGTCATCTATTTTAGGTGGAGATTAATGTTAGTTTTTGTATGTGTCTCTTGGTAGTATCTTTTAAGATTCCTTTGACGTGTTTTGGACTCTTTGGTATCAATGAATGGATGGACAGGGAAGCTTCTGGTGAAGATTGGCTTCTACATTTTTTACTAAGTGTCGGGTTGTGGACAGACAAGTTTTAGATAAAAGTAAACTGTTAGAATGAATTTTGAATTTTTAAACTTCAAATTTGAGTTTCAAATTTTTAAAACTTTTTGGCATGACTTGGAAATTTTGGTTTAGATGCAATCAAATTCTGCTTGACGAATGAGCTTTCCTCTTGAAAGGCTGTTACAACAACAAAAATTGGCCAAAATTGTTGGTGTAATTAAAACAATTCCAATGGCAAAGTTTTAATTAATCCGATGCATTGCTCCACGCTTGCAAATGAGAGTACTTAGCGTAAAAAGGTGCTGCATAACCAGCTGAACAAAGTTCTTACAACAGTAGAGAGACTCTTAGCTACACATGATAAAACTAATTACGAGAAATTTCAACTGACTAGATAGTGATCAGCAGACTTTGAAATGAGAGAATGTGTGTTCTCAATATTTCCTGCAACAACTGTTGATTGTACTCTTTGGTAGGAACAAAACAAATCTTACACAATTTAAAACCAGTCATAAGAATAAAATCACTTATTGAAAAAGAATCATAGGTATGCAAGTTCAAATTCCTAATAAAATCTAACCCAAAGATGGATCCCCTGATATGGTTGCCAATTTCAACCATTGCCATTACTCCTGAATAAGTAGCTGGAATTGGTAGTCAATAGCATCTGCTGCAGTGATGATAGCATGGGAGGCAGCAGATTCAATCCTACGCTGAGTACTGTTCATTGAGTCCCTCAAGACTGCATGGGCAGGATCGATAACATAAGTAGATAGCATCTCCACAAATCGGAATAATTGCACCTCAAATGCTAACCACCAATCATTTCTGTCAAATGATGAAATGCTATTTTTTTTAGTTGCCTTGCGCAGCGCTTTTGTAACAAGCATATACTGTTCTCTGATCTGAGCCTCTGATGTTGGAGAGTCTCCTAACACAATCTCGTCACCAGTGCTGAGTTGGAGAGCACTGCTGTTTTCCCCTTCTTCAGAACGACCTGTCAGTCTTCCCAAGCCAGAGCAAAGACGCCGCCTGAGATCTTGTGCGTAACGTTGCTTGTAAACAGAGAGTGCGCGGTTGTAGTAGTGCACCGCCTTATCAACATTACGTTTTGAGTCGTACAAATCTCCAAGATTGTATAATGCAGAAGCAACTCTTTCGTGGTTAGGTCCATATCGAAGACGGGAAATCCGTAGAGACTCATTGTAGCACATGATGGCTGTTTGAGAGCTGTGTGTTGAAGTACGGCGCAAGACGTTTCCCATATTTGTCAAAAGAAGAGATGTTATGAAGTGATCTCTTCCCAGTACTTGACGCTCTGCAAAAGTAAAAAAAACAGCATGTGTTAGCGAGAGAAGTATAATTGCATTTTGAGCTTCATTATCCAATCTCTAAGTGAAGTAGACTTACGAATTTTTAATGCATGAGAATAGTGAAAGATAGCAAGGCCATACTTTTTTTGCTGCGAGACACAAAATTGGTTTTTGATCTGTAAGAACTTTATCAAAGAAATGAAATGGAAATTGATGCTACTGGCCTACCTTTGCATAAACTGAGGCCATTTTTTGCCTTGTCATTGCAGCAGAAAGTGTAGCTTTTGTTACATCAGGAAGGATGGCATCGTCTTCCAATGATTGAAGGACAAGCGCATCATTTCCTCTAGAATCAACAGAACCTGGTGAAATTAGAGACGCCACAGAGTCACCAGCACCATATCCTGAAAGGGCATTTTTAATAGCAAGTGCTTCTTCGTAGTGGGGGAGTGACCTTTCATATTCCTTGTTGATATCGAAAAGAACCCCAATGTTGTGAAGGCAATGGGCTAAAGTTCAACGGAAAGAAAAAATGTAAGAAAACCAAAACACGGCCTCGTGATAGTTGAGTATCATAATTTCAACACAACGCACCAAGTCCAAGTAGCTCGTCCTCGTCAACTCGTGCCCCAAAAAGATATCTGTCCAAAATTTTGTCCGTACTACCGCCGCCGACATGCCTCCATCGAATGTCGCGAGCGTGAATGAAATGTTGCATTGCTTCGTCGTAATCACCCAACTGCATCTGAACATTCCCTAAGCTAAAGTGAATCGAGCCAAGAGACACTTCTTCAACATAGATATTATCTAATCTCCCGAAATATGATCGATCGGATTTGGAAACAATTTTTTTTGAATGCTCAACGCCGTCGGAAAGTCGTGTAATTCTGTGTTTTCTGACCTTCAGTGCCCCAGTTAGACACGTCAAAGCAAGTTCATACTCTCTATGAGAATAATGACAAAGACCCATGCCTGCAAGTGTCATTGCCACATCATTAGAGCCCTGACCAATGACCGACATTTGAATGCGCAAGGCCTCATGGTATCGCTCCATGGAGCTTTCGTATTTATTCAATCTGGCCAAAACAATGGCGCTACAGTACAAAGTATCAGCTACCCTTCGGTCATTTCCTCCAAGAAGGTTTTTCCTGATCGAGAGTGCTTCATTGAAATATCCGAGAGCATGGTGCTCATTACCTGGGTCGTTTCCACAAAGTGATCCCATACGATGAAGAACTGAAGCTGCATACACATTTTCATGGCCGCATGCAGCCCGATAGAAATTCACAGCATCCATATAAGAATCCAGTGCCAGCTCAATGGATCCTGTCAATTCAAAAATCTGGCCTTTCTTTAGGCACAAATGCGCTGAGAGTGGCAGGTTCTTCACTTCGTTTCCTTCATCTATACCTGCAGTTAGATCAAACCAGCATTCATTCTTAACTTGTTCAAAAAGGGATGTCGCGTTTTGACACATTTCATCCCAAGTCAAACCAAAAACAGGATTTATCTCGTTTGGTTTCAGTCGAACGCTAGCAGGTATCTGTGCTCGCAACCGTGTTGGGATCTGAGTGGCGGTATGATGCAAAAAGTGACCAGTCAAATAGTCCAAATACGCCAAAAGAGCCTTATCCCTGCAGGCCGCTAGTAGGTTCCGCGCCTGATTCAGTAAGTCGATGGTTTCAGGCTGATACTCTAGCTCAAGAGCACATTTTGCCAAAACGAGGCAGTAAATAGCTACACCCTGGCGGTATGAGCTTTTCTTGGCAGCAGTTGCATCCTTGCTAGTATCGAATGATCTCAAAATTCTGAGGCAATCGTTCCAAAGAGATATAGATTGATCAAAGTTGCAGAGGAAATAATAACTTGCAGCAGTATCAAAAAGAACCCGAGCTACCTCTAGACTATCAACCATACGAGGGGTTCGCCTTAGATATCTCAAAGAAGTAAGAAAGCATCTCACAGCACGCTCGTGGTCGTCCATCGAGGAATTCGCCAGGCCCAAGGCATAATAAATTTGGCCCTCTTCCGGTTCGTGCTCCGATATTGGCCTTGACTGGTGCTTGCGACCTGTCAAATGTTGATACGATGAGCTGAGGTCTGAATCTGAATCGGATGAGGAAGCAGGATCTAGAACCCATTTACTTCTTAGAGCAACTTCCAGTTGATCTGCGGCTTCATCGTGACGACCTTGTTCCATCCGTAAAACTCCAACTAAACAAAATAAAAGCATTAAAATTATTGATTAATGAAGTAATAAAGAGCTTGACTGTGAATTTTCAGATGTCACTTACGATTGAAAGAAGAATTCATAAGTGCAGTTTCAAGGGTGTCTCCACTGGATGAAGAAAGTGACGAGAACAAATTTGAAACCACAGGAAGTCTTGACATAGAGCGAGTTGCAGTGTTTGCGTTGGATTTATCAGAGTGCTTTTTTTGATGAATGAGTGCAATGACAGTTGAATGAATTTTTGTCATCTCTTTTTTCAGCTTTGAGAGGGCAGAAACACTTCGTGATTTTCTCTTTTCACTTCTTTCAGATTCTCCAAAATGGTGACAGAGGCTGTGATAAAAGAACTTTTTGATTGAGAGAGAAATAAAAGTGATTGGCCTATGAAATTGCATCTCGAAAACTCACGCTTTTTTGTTGATTGCCTGGAAGTGACTCTTCCAGCTAGAGTCATTATTGTTTGCGTTTTTCATTTCATCAAAGATAACAGTGGGGACGGGGAGAGATAAATCGAGACGAAAGCACATTTTTGTCCACTCGTCGGCACTTTCGCGGTGAGAGTCTACTCGTTTTTGTATCATTTCCAATGCTTTTACGTAGCAACAAACCGCGTTATCGATGTCATTGATAACCTTGTAAACATGACCCATACACTTCAATGTAAGAAGAACGCTATCCTCTAGCTCAGAGACGTTACGTGACGATGTTGAGTGATTGTGATCTAAATGGTGTAATCGAATCCGGAGGCTCTCATAATACCGGCTGATAGCCGCTTCATACTGTTCAAGATCATCGTGAACGACACCCATATTGAAATGTAATGATGCAACTAAGAGACGAATAAAACATTGGATGAGATTTGGATGTGAATCAAACAAATAACTTGACATGATTGCTCTTACCATCTAGCGAGGATTTTCCTGGAAGAGCAAGTAGGGAAGAATATTTAAGAGTCCGAAAAGTGAGAGTTTACCACACAAAAAGTGGGTGGAATCAATTTCAGTTCCTTACCAACATGCATGGTGCGCAAAATCAAAGACTCTTGAAACAACGACAGAGCTGCCTGATACAACTGACTTGCATGTTGAGTGAGCTTAAGTTGATTCGATGAGATGGAACAAATGGGTGAGATTAGTACAGCAGTTGGATTCAAAATTGGTCAAGTAAACTCACAGCAGAATACTCTAGAGTCAATGACAGGCTTAATTCAAGTTCATCGCTCTCAGACTTTTCAAGACGCTTTTGTGGCAAAAGACTGATACTGTGATTGACCGAATATTGTGTAACATCCTCAACAATATCTTCAGGCACTGACTCCACTGATTGGGTGGAAAATATTGAGCTGATCTTCACAGCACCGATGGCAGAGTTCATAAGTGTCGTCAGCCCTGCATTCTGATCCTGGTTTTGGTTTGCCTGACCATTTAGGTCTTCAAGGAGTTGGCGCTTGAATCGAGCTGCTTCGTCAAGATATGATGCTGCTGTGTTGAAATTCCCCAATTCATACAAATTCACCCCGAGTGAATGGTTGACGCTAGATTGGATGAAATATCTATGACTAGTTAGGGGGTGCAAGCATGTGTCTGTCGGCTTCCTACTCGAAAAAATTGACCGAGGAGAATTGAGTACTAGCAATGACCTTTCATAGCTTGACACCATCGCTTGCTTTCGGGCATTACTTTTGGAAGACTTTGATTTATGGCGTGGCACAAAGTTGTTATTGATCACTGAACCTAACGAAAACCAAGCATCTGCCGATAGGATGCCAGTCAAAGCTAAAAGAGGTTTCGCTTCATCTCTGGCCACAGTAAATCGTTGAAGGCAGAAGGCTGGGCCAAGAGAGGTTGTCACTGACTCATCCAAGTCATCTTCGTCCAATTTATCGAGCGAGCTTGCTAGAATGCACAAGAGTGTTGAAGCGACTGAAGAAAAAATTTGGATTGCATCATTCAAACAAAACGATTGCTCGTGGTGAAGACGTGTAGTAAAAGCAGTTGACCCATGGCTTTTGGATGCACAAACTTTGTCCATGATTAAATTCACAAACTCAGAGAGGCTGAGTAGTGATCGGCCTATGGATACAGCAGTCCGTAGGTGATTGATGTCAAGTGCGAGAATCCTGGAGAGCGCTGAAGACTTGACCTTGACTTTGTTACGCTGCCCTTTCTGACTTTTCCGCGGAGGTTTCCTGTGTGTTGAACTCTCCGCACTATAGTCCTCGTGGAGGATGTTCCTTGTGTTGTCTTTGATCGTCCATGCATCGTCACGAGTTAAAAGTGATTTGGCAACTTCAATGGCACTTTCCTCTGTACTGAACATTCTATCTACGCCATTTTCATTGTTGGATAAGTATAATCTAGGCAGAGCTTTTGATTTTGTCTGCTTATCGCCAGCTTGAGACGACTCATTAGAATCATTGGATGAAACATCTTGAACAGTTAACTTTCCGCTGTCATACAATGAGCGGAACTGAGCAATACACTCTCTTCGCCACAAAGTCAAAGCATCAAGACAATCACATTTAGATAAGGAACTACCATCGTCTCCATCATTACACGAGGCCAAGGACTCGTGGTCTCCTTTGTCGCAGACACTCTCTCCAACAAAATCGCAAAATGAGGCACACCATTCAATATCTTTCAAGTGAACTTGTGTAGGCAGGTGAAAGTTCCAGTCACTATCCCTCGATTGTTTGATAAAGTTGACAAGTTGATCATGTGCATGTCCATTCAGCATATTGTCAGAGGCAGCAGGTCTAGTGTAACCCCTTCCAATCAACTCGGCCCGTAATTTGACGAAGGAACTATTGCAGAACAGGTTTTCAAATACACGACTGTTCAGCCGAGCACGCAATTCTTCTGTCGCTTCCGATTGGAAATAACCGTTGGAGTCGATTCCCAGAATCCCGTAGGCTGTATGTCGAGGCAAAGAATGAGCAGCGTACCTGCGTATGATCAAAACTGAAAAGCGAAAAAGCGCAAAACAAGATTGATTAAAACCTCTAGTCAAAGCAAACAAAAGACATACCAAAAAATGGATTACCGTAACAAGTAACGAGGCATCAAGAACTCACGATCTGAATCCGTTGGATTACTGCTCAATAAATACTGATGCAGCACACTAGCAAATTTGGAGTGACACTCTTTCACTTGATCCTCAACGCAGTGCCCTTCAGAACCACCAAAATGGCGTCGAAAAAGAAACCAACCATATTCAGCATATATTCCAAGAGACAGTCGAATACACGGCACAGAAGAGGAGCCCACTACGGATAGATAACCCAAATCGTTGATTAAAGTGTCGAGTATGGACTCTATTTTCTGGTCGACCTCATTGTGATCAACGTTTGCATCTAATTCAAAAATACATGTTTTCCACATGGTTCGAATCACGGCAGTTGGAATCATGTCTGAATTATTCTTCTTTTCGTTGTTTTTGCCCTCATCTCGGTTAAAAGTGGCGTCTTCCTCATTCGGTTTGGTACCAAGAGCGTGATCATTACTCCAGAATGGGAAAAAATGAGGAGATCTCACGCCTTTGGGAGGTGAAGCTGCAGCTGTGGAAATTGCCAAAGCACCACCTTGTTCGCCACTGCCAAATGAAGATGATTCATTAGAAGAAGATCCAAACATAACAGCGAATGATGCCAAGCACTGCTTCCCTAATTCCAACTCCCTGTCTGGGAGTGACTTTTGATTTCGCACCGCCTGCTCCCAATTGCGATCAAAACTTTCGAATAACGAAAGATGGTGATGATGAACTGGCAAAAGTGTAGATGATTTACGTGGTGCCCTCCTAGACTGCCCATCACTCGAGGGGTTGCTTTTGGCTGATGAGGAAGGTGGTGCATGAAGAGCATTGTTGGCGTTACGCTTTCTATCTGAAGCATTTGATGTTTCGTATGTTCCAGTTGTATTGCTACCATCTTCAACATCAAACACACCCACCGGCTTCTGAGTGCTGGGTGCTAATGCCTTTGTAGACATGGGACCAAAATTTATTTTGGGAGTTTTCTCATTGGAGAACTGAGCCATTGCAGTCATATTAACACTCTGCATGGAGTGCTCGCCGTCCGACCCTCCATCGTAGCTATTATCTTCCTGCTCAGCTTTTAGATTATTCAGAGTGTTTAACAAGCCTCTGCCATCACCAACAGTGCGTTGGCCTTCCCTGCTGCCCTCCGACATTGTGATGGGGGAGATGTCTGACCCATACACGGAACTCGTGTTAGATTCGTTTTCGTACCCTGAGCTACTGCAGATAGAAATACTCTCTACTGATTGTTCACCTGGTGTTTTCATGCCTGCATTGACATCTTCATCAGGAACTCCGTCCTTTGCATCTGAAGCACTGGCAATGTTTGAGGTTTCATTGCTACTTTTTTGTTTCTGATTGTCATCGTTTTGAAGGTTCTGATTTTTGCACTGAGCATCCAACTGATCTTCGTCCATAGATTTTACGGAAAGTGCATCCCGCGCCTCATGAAATACCTCATCATTACCATCATCTGAAATAAATGAACTCCTCCGGGCAGCAACTTCAGCTGCAGCTTCTTCGGGGGAAGGCAACTTCTTTCTCACAATGGCCCCACTAGAACGATTGGAATGTGAAGCTGCAGTTTCATTAAGAGGACACTCTCCCTTCTCTGTCTCTTTGTTCGAACTAAGAAGTCTTTCTAAAGCATCCCCGATATCTTCGATATCATCCATACTTTCTCCAATGCTTCCATGAAAACTTCCAGCCAAGCTGTTTCGACTACTCGACAAAGAATGAATGGAAGAACTAAGTTTTCGTGGTCGGACTCTATCATCGTCGTCATCTTCTTCATCAATGTCATCGCTTTCTTCCTCGTCGTCAACTCCAAGTTTATCACCCTCGTCGTCTTCATCCTCTTCTTGCCCCTTTGATGAAGATCTCCTCTTCACTAAATAAGGATGCTTCGCGAGGCCTACTACTTGTGCTAGGTTTGAAGAGGCCAAAGCCGCAGAAACAGCAGCCGCTGCCTCAAAATGAGATGTGACTTCGACGGGAGCACTGTGGCGTCGAAGATCTTCAGCTGCAATGTCATCACCTAGTGCAGATCCTACTGCAGTCCCTCCGCTAGAGAAGCTCGCCCCTTTCAATGAGCTTCCCAATCCGGAACCCAACACACCATCGCCGTGGCCACTTCCCGTGCTTGACGAGGGTCGAAAACCTCTCATCATAGGCAAATTCTGGAACGCCAACGGAGGAGGAGACATTCCCGTCATCACATTACCGTCATCGCTGTTCTGGGTGAAAGAGTGTTCCAAAATTCCTCCACCCTCCCCATCGGTATCTTTTACAGACGAAGAAGTAGAAGATGCATCATTACTTTCATTGGAATCCAGTTGATTTGACGTATGGGTCACACTTGAAACTGCCTTTTGTACTTCTATTTTCTCCAGTTGAGGGTCTTTCCAAGGGGAATCCACGCCATTGACAGCTCCCAATCCCAAAACAGCCCCGACTTTCCTTCCCCCCGCCAACTTTTTATCCTCATACCATTCCTTTTTATGTTTCTCTCGTTCCTCTTCAAGATCCTTGTCCAATAATTTATCGTCCTCCATGTCGTTATCTAGGACGATGTCATGCTCGGGAGAACTAGATCTAGATAGAGAACCAGATCCACTGCTTCCCCCTGAGCTCCTTCTGCTTTTCTTACTGCGCCTGCTACCCCTACTTTTCCTGCTCCCTCTACTTGATTTACTGCCCAAACTAGCATCATCGGCCAATATTTTCATTTCACTCACCGCTTCGTCTAATACTACAATGGCAGTTTGGGCGGCGTTATTCACTGCATCAATAGTAGAGGAAGAAAGACCTTTCGAAATGCTGTCCTTTCGTTTGAATTTTGGCTGAATGGGTATGCTGTTGCTGTTGCTGTCGTGATTTGTGTCGTTGACTGTATTGGAGTGCCCCCAGCCAGGAGAATTATTTGCGTCGTTATTTTTGCCTTGGACAGTGGTGCTGCCAGAGTCTTTATCCGTGTCACTTGTTCCGTGAAAAATGGGTGTTGATGCAAACGAAGTAGCATTAATTTTTTGTGTGATATTGGACGAAAGAATGTTTGATAGGTTTGAATCCATGCTGCCGTTGGAGAAAATGCTCATTTGGCTGTCACTAACTTCTCCTCCTTCTGTTGGAGGCAAAGCTTTGGATGCCTTGGCATTGTTCGAAGAGTTTGATTTATTCGACATGCCACTTAATTTTCCCTTGCTAAATGCAATATGAAATCCCTTGTGTCTGATGTCAAAGACACTATTTTAAGATTATTGTGCTTTGATTCCGAGTAAAAAATATTTTTGACGTAGAGTGCTGGAATTTGTCTGGAAAAATTGGGGGTGAAAAACTGATGAGATGGATGAGCGAAAATTCGAGTAACAAAACTGCTTGCAGACTATGGAGTGAAACTCCTAAATTGTTCTTTTCTCCCAGTGGAGGGAGTGTTACCTC
>JALLOT010003613.1:0-11066 GCA_036939595.1 Thalassiosira livingstoniorum | reverse complement strand
GCCTTTCCAGCTGCTAGAACCAAGACTGTGTGATACTTGGTAGAATGAGTGCGGTTCCAGCCGCAAGGTACTCCATTGACTTTGAACTTGCAGAAGGCATGAGGAACACCATTGACATGGCGCACTCTGTAGATAGCCTCAGTAGCAGCTACAGTACCAGATGTAGTAGTAGTATTAGGTAGTACCAATAAACTAGTTATGGTACATTTTACCCTCACCATATTCTCTTTAGCATACCATAACTATCAATTAAAGTGAACAACTACAACGACTAAAGGCCACTAGGCCTACCAACACCATGACGCCTGAACAAGTCACCACCATGTTCACTGATGCGAGTGCCATGTTTCCAACCATCCCGGGGGAGCCCACTCACAACAACATCAAGGAGCTTGAGGACTTGCTGCTCGCAGTCCTGGCTGAGATTGTGACAGACCTTGGTGGCGGCAGCCATGGCATGATTGGGATCATCCCCGATCCCACCGAATACCAAATGGAAACAGGGCATGCATTCAACTGACCGGCTAAACTGCCACCCTACAATTCCACCATTGCATCTAACGCCTCGGCTAAAGTAAGAGCACAAATGGAGGCTGAACATGAAGCCCTCAAAGATACCTGTGCTGTCTTTGCAGCCACCAAAAAAGGCACTAAAGACTTCATCCACGTGACAGTGAGAGATACATTCATCAGTGAATTGCGCCACCGCCGAACAGCCTACCTCCAAGTTACGGCCCTCCAACTCATGTAACACTTGAAAGCACAATATGGAGAGGTGCATGCCCTTGATGTCGACAAATTGAAAGAAAAAAGAATGATCTATTTGACATAACAGAGGGGGTGAATGCCTACATCAAAGCAATGGAAGACATCCAAAAACAATCCATCAAGGTGGGGGATCTGATTTTAGAAGCAACTATGGTAACAAAAGGCATTACTGCCATGTACCATGCGGAGGTCTTCATGAAGGAATGTGAGGAGTGGGATGACAAGCTGTGGGTGGACAAAACCTTGGAGAACTGGAAAAAACATTTCCTGCTGGCCTTCACCCAGTACATGAGATGCCAAACCCTTTGTGCCCAGCATGGTCATGGGGGACTAGCAAATGCAGCTACCAGTAATCCAACGGATGCATTTTTGGATAGATTTGAGGGTTACATGGATAACATTGCCAGCGCAGCAACAGTCAGTGAATCAAAAAAAATCGCAGAACTCGAAGCCACCAATAAACAACTTGTAGCCATAAATGTGTCCCTCACACAACAACTCCAAAAGCTGATTGACATCAATGTGTCACTGACCTCCAAGGGTGGCCGCCCTACGTCCAATCCAACCAAAACCTTCAAAGCAGCAGTAGCAGGGGGGGAACCCACACCACCCACATCCAATAGCAGCGGGTGAAAACCAAAGGATAAACGGTTTTTTAAGTATGACCAAGAGGGCTATTGCTGGTCACAAGGTTTTGCGTTACTGTTGGTCACAGCTCTCAAACGTGTGATACATTGCAAGATGGAAAAATTTCGTAAACGGAATAATTGCGTCGATATATTAAATTAATCTTCAGACTTTAAAATCCAAAAACCCAAGAACCGTAGATTGCGGGACCTACATGGGCTTTGATCCCAAGCCCACCGTTCCCATCACTGTCGGAAAGATGACGGTCAATTTATATCCTCGTCTGACGGCGGATCAGCCTGTCAGCGAACGTGCTCATGCATTTTATGTTAATAAGAGTGCTTTAGAGCAACTCCCCCTCGAACCTCGTCTCATCCTTGACGCCATGGGGAACCAGCTCTCCCTCGGAACTACAGTTGATGGCAATAAAGCCGACTGGATCCGTTATTTCTATTCGTCGTGGTACGACCCATCGAAGCTCCGTGTCATCAGTTTTCATGGTAGCGGCGGTGCCATCATCAATAATGCTGTTAATGAGGCCGCACCGAACCCTATGACACTGAAGCCCATTGCCGACGGTCCAATCAATGACTGCCGTCCCCCGGACGTTAAATTCGTCTATTTGGAACACTCCGCCGATTACTCTCCGCTTGTCCCTGCCCATGGCAATCCCATCATCCTCAAATTTAAATATTATTTGGAACTCCCTCAATCTACTCGCCAAGTTAACAATGGTCTTGGCCAAGCGAGGGAACTCACCACTTATGGAGGACCGGATCATTTTGGTGGCATGGCAGCGGCTGATGTGCAAACCATCATCTTGGACGTCGTGCTCCAAGAAATGCCCATTGATTTGAGGCCCCCTGCCTTTGGCCAGCAGGATGCTCAAATCGATGCTACCAGCGTTCGAGAGGGGATTGAACGAGTCATCCTAAAAAAGGCTACGCCCTTTATTATGTCTCTTTTATTTAAGGAGCTCTGTCCCGGCTATACCAGCAAGCCACATGCTGCTGTCGAGGGACTCGCCATGGATTATATTGATAAGTCTGGGAATGCTATTCATCTTACGGTTCATGATTATTTTAACCAAGTGATGCAGGCTTCCAGAGGTTTTGCCCACATGGAAAACTACCCTATCGATTTGGTCCGCCACATCATCGACAACCTGAACGCAGATGTGCGTACCGCACTTGAGCCATTGTTCCGTGATATGCATGAGCCACAGGATCGGAATGCTCGTCATCAGCGAAAAAAGGTCCAGGAATTGTTGGAGGCATGCACCATAGCCGAAGGAAATGTTAATGGCTTTCGTCGTCTCATTTCAGGTTCACAGGTTATGACTGCATCAGCCCAGGCCCCGGCTTTGCCTAGCCAAGCTGAGTCTACCCTGAATCGATACAAGTCCAATGAGGATTCTCCTAAGCTTCGTCGCAAGGGTTGCTTTGGGTGTGGGTCAATGGATCATCCATGGATGGATAAATCTAAACAAATTGTGTGTCCCCATCAACATAAGCCAAATGTCAAGCAGCGAGCTCAGGCGAACTTCGAGAAATTTGTGGAGGAAAGAAAGGAACGTCGTTTGAAATGTGCTTCTGAGAAGAAAATTAATTATAAGGATCTTCCTCAGCACGATCAGAAGCGTCTGCGTAATGATTGCCTTGCATCGCTCAAGGATTCCGATGACCAACCGACCTTCACCTTCGTATGCACAGTACTCCAATCTCAGAGTTTGCGCCCTCAGCTTCCGATTAGCATTATGTCAAACCTCCCCCACATTAAACTCCAGCTTGGAACAGCGGATGATGATACGTCCAATCAGCCCGTCGCCATTCGTGCTACCTTGGACACTGCAGCTTCATGCACCACTGCAAACATGCAGTTCATTGGGTCTATTGCGAAGGCTTTCCCTCAGATCGTGAAAGCTGTCTATTCGCAGAAGGACTACGAGGCCATTGCTCTGTCCGGTGTTGTGAACAGTGGGGATGCCCCTCTCACCACCGATTTGGTTATGGTGTATGATTTACACCTACCCTACAAGACTAAAGACGGTGCCCCAACTTCCATCATGATTGCTTGTGGGCCTAATGTTGCCGTGAACTGTATCCTTGGCTTGCCCTTCATTATGGCATCCAAAATGCACATCGACTTAGGGGACAACATTGCTGATTGCCGCTTCCTTGACTGTGACCAGTTCGACATTGAATTTAGGCGTGCAACTCTAGCCATCCCCTCTGTTTCAGTTGCCAATACCTCTCCTAACAATGCCCGTTATGCGGACATTATCCGTCGTATCGAGGAGATTGAAAGGGATGCATTGATGACCAATGACCCCTATGAGGCTGACATGGCTGCACCTTTATTGGCGACTTCTGCTGCGGTTCCTCCCCGCCTTGGGACTTTGCCAGTTAAGGCACAGCTTAAAGTGCAGCGCCCAGCATTGCGTTTTAAGACGCCTGAGGCCATTGTTGCTGCCGCTGCTCCTGATACCGCCTCGCCTGAAAGGTCAGTTCCCATGCACCCCCACCCATATTCTGGTGCCCATGGAACATTCTTTTCTTGAGGGCTATCAGTCCCATTGTGTGATTATTTGTGAACATTAGAGTTTAACTCCATGGAATTAAAAGATGATCCTATCTTTCATCCACAGTTTTCTCTTATTTATATTCACTATCACTGATTCTATTTTATCATATTGTCTTATGCATTCTCCAGGGAGCCTAATGTTAGCTCAGTATTACCAGATGTAAAGGAGCCCATTAGAGTAACTCCGCGAAGTAAAGGCAGAAAGAGACCAAACGTCTTCTTTGACAACCGTGGTTTTCCAGATGTGTCAGAGGATTACGACTACCTTATGCACGACACCGTCGGTAAAGTCTTGAGAAAAAAGAAGCATAAATCTCGCCCCATTGACGAGGTTGACCCCGCATTTTATTGCCCTTATGATGAGGCGCGTGACGGTCAATATTTGAGAGACAATGTGGATGTGTCTCACCTTCCCCCAGAAATTGGACATCAGCTCCTTGAGCTCATCAAAAAATACTGGTCCATCTTTGCTCCATCTGGCCACCTCGTCCCTGTCAAGGATTACAAATGTGTCATTGACACTGGTGATGCCAAGCCAATTGCTGTAAAAAATGCCACCTATGGACCTCGTGAATCAGTCATTATGAGGAAATGCATTGCTGCTCTTTTGGAATTGAACCAGATTGAACAGATATTTGATGGCCAATGGCTTTTCAAGGCTCTTTTAGCAGCTAAGCCTCACCAGGAACACGTCACAAACATTGATGATTTTGTATGGCGTTTTTGTGTGAATTATATTCGTTTGAACCAGGTTACTAGGGTCATTGCTTTCCCTGTTCCACGATGTGACTCTGCTGTTGGCTTTGAATTTGGCAGAGCATTGGTTCGCTGGTTTGAGGATTGCCCATTCGGCTATCATCAAGTATTAGTCAGCCCATGTAGCAAGGAGAAGCTTGCATTTGCAGGGCCTGATGCAACAAAATACACTTTCCGTGTTATGCCATTCGGACCTGTTAATGGCCCAGTCACATTCATTATTCTCATTCACGATGTGGATGCTACATGGAAAGAATTGGCAGCAAAAGAGGGCATCATTATTGATGATGACTGCAATACCAAGCTGATCGTTGATGACATTATCAGCTGGGCAAAGTCTTTCCCTCAAGCATTCCACTACATGGAGTGTCAGTTTCGTGTTGCACTCTCCCTTAATCTCTCCTTCAATTTGAAGAAATGCTCGTGGTTCCCTTTGAGAGCCGAGTTTGTTGGCGTGGATGTATGTGATGACGGGAACCACCCTGCACAGTCCAAGTTTCAGCTGTTGCAGACATGGCCATACCCACTCACAGTCCGCGATATTGCTAGCTTCATCGGCTTTGCAAATTTCTACAGCATGTTTATCCCACATTTTGAATTGCGTGTCATACGACTTAGGGACTTGATGAAGGCTGATATGGCTACCCCCATTGCAGACCAATTCGATGATGCGTCTCGTGCAGAATGGGATGACATTAAATCTGCAATCCTCAGTGATCCATGCTTAGCTCGTTATGATTACAAGAAGCGCTGCTATTTGAAAACTGATTTCTCAAAATTGGGATTTGGATATTGCGTCATGCAGCCTGATA
Organism: Thalassiosira livingstoniorum; assembly: GCA_036939595.1. NCBI lineage: Eukaryota > Bacillariophyta > Thalassiosirophyceae > Thalassiosirales > Thalassiosiraceae > Thalassiosira > Thalassiosira livingstoniorum. The sequence goes on along the minus strand of JALLOT010003613.1, from coordinate 5,520 downwards.
ATGATGAGGAATCTTTAGCAGCAATGCACCGCGAGATGGCGGGAGGTGAATGTGAGTTCTTGAAGAAAGACTCTAAATGCCGACTCCGCTGCGTTGCTTTTGGTGCTCGTAAAACTCGTGGATATGAAAACCGACTGCATTCCCATCTCGGTGAAGGATTCGCCGGTGATTGGTCTATCAATCGCTGTCGCCACTATTTGTGGGGCATGCATTTTTCTTGGATCACTGACTGCTATGGGATAAAATTTGTTCTATCCTACGATGGTAATAATGCCGTCATCATCCGACTCCAGATGCGTTTGATGTGTTGGGATATGGACATAATCCATCGCAACAATTGTTGGATGGCTGACCCTGATTACTGGTCTCGTCTTGGCATCGATGCGTGTTATGATCCACTGCTTCGGCTCTATTCCGAGCAGTGCATGAATTTCCATAAAAAATATGCACCAGTTGTTGGGCCAATGATGCCAGAAAACATGCCAAACTATCGTGGCCCTCGAATTAAACCCGATGATGATGTGCCCACAGCTGCTTCTGATCCTGAAGCCACAGCCATTTTATCCACTATTCTTCTCAAGCATTCTAATGGCCATCACAATATTGGCGTGGTACCTGTCTTATTTGGGCAATTTCGCCCACTGATGCCTTTGGATTCCCCAATCAAGGCTTTAAACTTGAATAACACCGACATTCCAAATGCTGCCTCATTGTTGTCTGGATATAACTGGGCAATCTATTCTTTTAATAGCGGCCATTTTTTGGATTCTATGAATGAAGTTGGACGCCAGATTCGTGTGGTCCTTGCAGCTGACCCTTATCCATCGGGCCGAGCTCTGTTTCGGGAGCACACTCAATGTGATAGGATATTTGATAGCGCTCGCCTCATGCTGACACATATCCGCAGCGGTGCTGACACTTCCCATGTCACTGGCTATTTGTGCCACTCCCATCGGTTCGCCACATACACATCACAATTTGAGTTTTGGTCTTTCCAGCTTCTCATCATTCGATCTCTGCACAAGCAGCGAAGCTTGCAGTGTTGTGTCATTTTTGTCCATCCTGACAATGATGCTCATGCATACTCCAAATTCCTACGCAGCCTCACCAATGACGGCTGGGTATGGTCTTCCACAGCACTTTCATTCTCTTTATTTGGTGATTCAATCGATGGCAAGGCACAACTCCTGTTGGGACTGCACAAGAATTGTGCTGTGAAGGTGGAACCCATTGAGATTATCTCACCACCTCCTACCCCTCAGAAGCCATTGCTCCACTATTTGTGGGCCCCATTCAATCGAAAGGAATATGCCATGTCTGTGGCCCGTGACAACCCTGATTTTGTTGCTGTTGACAATGCTTTTGAGGCTCATGATGTCTCCATTGCAGATACACCAACACCCACCCATTCATCCCTGCCTTTATATGCATTATTGCCAAAAGGTCAGCCATCATCAATCTTTGCTGGATCAATGGTGTTTGATGTCCGTGGCCTCTGCCCTCCTTTTGAGTCATGCCCCAACAATAATCTATTCCGCCATCATTTTGGCATTGAGTTCCATCTGGACTCTTCCTCTTTTGTTCGTGCCATCTCTCCATTTGAGTTTGCACGGTGCTTTTGTCTCAATGACAACTTGACCTACGCACTATCTCAACACAACAACATGTCTTATTTGGATTGCGGTATCCCTGCAGCCACATCTCGCCATGTGTTTGATCGTGTGTGTTCGGTCTTGGATGACATTCGGCAGGAAAACTCCCAGCTATTCCATCCTCATCATCATCATGCGCCAGCCGCACTTAGCCGTATTATGACTAATGGTGCCATCGGCTGCCGCCTTCCCTCCACCCAACATTGGGCTGATGCAATTCTTGCAGATCGTGATCTTAGTCTCATCCGTCGTCTTCTTCATGATGAGATCCCAACAAACCAGGATAATGTGAATAAGCTACATTTTGCCTATCGGCAGCCAGCACGATCTCGTTTGTTTGTTGAGGAGAATGGCCTTCTGTTCTTGAAAGAACCATTACAAGGTCGGGACTCATTTATCAAGCTTCGGCTTGTCCCTTCATCATTGTACCATGTGGTTTTTGTTGCATTTCATGCTAACCCCATTGGAGGTCACATGAATGCATACCGCACGTACTCTCGCATCCGTCTGCGCTACTTTTGGCCAGGCTGTTATCGTTACTGTGTGCGCATGTGCAAAGCTTGCCCTGGTTGCAATCTTGCCAATCCACGGGCTCGCACTTCATCAGAATTAGTATATCACTTCCCGATTCAGGCACCCATGATGGTGCTTCATGTTGATATTTACTCAACTGGTGATTACCCCAGCGCCGATGGCAACAGATACCATTTGTTGGCCCTTGATGGCCTATCTGCTTTTGCGTTTGCATCCCCATGCTCTGATGCAAATAGCACCATTTTTGCTCGTTCCATTATGAGGATCATGCTAGGTTATGGAATGGCCCATACTATTGTGGTCGATCGCGACAGCAAGTTCTTTGGTGAATTCAAACATACCGTTGAACTGCTTCAGCTAAATTTGCATGTTCTTTCAGGTGACAATCATAATCCGATGATGGTTGAGCGTCTCAATGAGTACCTCAACAAATGCCTTAAGATATTCACCAATGAGCGTGGAACTCCCCGTGTCACCGAGGAGGCTATCCAAATGAGCATTTACGGCTGGAATTCAGCGCCAATCCCTGGCACTGATATTTCCCGTAGCCTTGTTGTGACAGGCCGAGAATTCGCTTTCCCCATCAACTTTTCTGCCGGGAAACACCTCGAGCTTACATCTTCGCCTCTTGCAGCATCTTCTTTTGCTGCTGATCAGGCCAAATTACTGAAAGCATCTCAAGAATTAGCATCGATTCTGATTCATGAACGACGTGCTTACCACCGTGAGTTATGGAACTCTACCCGCCCTGACCCAAAATTGTTTGAGGTCGGCGATGTGGTCTTCTGCCGTCGTGCAGTCCGCTCCGATAGAAAGAAGGAGCGTGTGGGTAAAATCCAATACCCCTATACAGGGCCTTGGACCATCACCCAGAAGTTGGACGGTTCTTCATATGAGCTCCGCCACAATGTCTCTGATGCTGTTACTAAAAAGCATGCAGCTCACTTATCTCCATTCCCTCAAGAGCTCATTCCATTTGAGCCTGTTGATGGACCCGACAACCGTTATGGTCAATTGGTCAAGCCCATTGCTAAGGACCCTTACCAGGAGGCTGGGATTGATGGCTTTCAACCATCTAACCCATTTCGTGTTCCCACTTTCCTCGTACTTCCGCCGGAGGAGACCATCTCCTTCCCATCTATCTCGGAACTCAATGAAGAGCTCTTTCCTTGGATTTCCAGGAATTCATTAGCCAGTTGTCTCCAGATGAAGACTTCCATATTCCTGCCCTTTATACAGGCCCATCGCCAAACCCTCCACAGGCATTGCCTCCTTCGCCACCCACTATCGGGAATCTTGTTGCTGACATCATTAAGAGCAATCATAAGCTCTTCTTCCTTGCGATTCAAACCCAAGGCAGCAACACCTTCGAATGGCGTTTAGCTTGAGTTGCTTTTGACGACTCCATGGCTTTCTACCCGTCTTGCGTCCAAGATGGTAAATTCTTAATGGATTTCTTCATTTGCCATCCAAACGATTTGCAGTATAACTGCACAAATCAACGCTACTGGCTGGAATACCATCCCCGTAGCAATTTTGTTTCGCCTCATCAGGCCATTGACTGCCACCTCATTTGTCCTTCTGCATCTTCAGAAGCATATGCTAAGGCTAGTCAGTTGACCCCATTTCGGCAATGGATTCATCTTCTTCACACTGATGTTCTCATCCACGGCCCCTTCGATTTTGCCATGATTGCTGGTCGTCAATCTCGGGACCGTATTGCCGAATCCCATTGGAAGGTTCTAGCCTCAAAAAAGGCTATGTATTCCAACCCTCCACCTATTTTTTCCCTCCCATCTTATTCGGTCCATGTTGACCTCGGCTCTCACACCACATGCCATTTGCCACATGTGTGTGACAACCTTCATTCTTTTTCTTTTGTTGGTGTCCCTCTGGAGTAAGACAAAAGGTCCTCCACGGCCCCACCCCAGTTATTTCTATTTTTCTTTTTGCCAACTACATTTTAGTTGCCAGCTTTGCTGGAGGATTAGCCTATGCCATAGTTTGCAGCTCCAGGATACGCTCATTTGACTCCTTTCAGTCGTCACTTGTTTTTGGGTGGCTTGAGAGAGGCTCTCTCTATGCGTATCTTTTCCTGGAGACTGCCAGACCATCTTGTCTGTGATGCATGATAGATCTTTATAGCATAACTCTAAAGATCACACTTTTCCTGTTGAGTGTCATTCTCAAGGATGGCTATCTACAAAGTATACTACCTACCTACCTCTCCCAAGTTGAATACTAAGGTTTTTTGGTGAAATTATACACTTTTAAATTTCAATTTAGCCACAACAGTGATTATTATTAACAGCAGCCATTGCTTTGCACACAACACGAATGACTTAACCCCTCCCGCCCCTCGAATATGGAGATTGCTACCGTTGTGTATTGTAGCCGTTATTATCTCAGTCGTCATCATCTTAGTTCTGCACTTGGCAGAGATGTTTGATTTAACTAAGCAAGCAACCCGCTTTTGGTCCATGGAAGGTGTGGAGGATGGGGGTTGTGTGAGGGTGGTGGGGGGATTTCTTGTCCATTCATGTTGACAATAATTTTTGCATCTTCGACAATGAGGTAAAACTGGACGAAGAATCTGGTCGTAATCAATCCCCTCAGGCGTTAATGATACTCGGTGTGTTTATCGTCTTTTAGCTTCACTTGCAATGATGCTGCATTGACATGCTGCAGTGCCATTGTGCCATCGTTGCAGCAATCATGGCCTCAAACTCACAAACTTGTCTTTGGACGGCGAATGGGGAACGAGCTGACACGGGTGCTGGAGTTCTCGCCACAGGAGAATTGCTAGCAATCACTGTGGATGCGGCGGCAGCGTTGTGAGGCTTTGCTGAGCCATAGACAGGAGGAAGAAGTCACCCCATCTTTGACCCCCCAATGTTTGCTAGGGTTGCTGTTTGTTACTTCGTTGCTCGTCTTGTTGCTCGTTGCCTTATTGTAGTATAGTACATAGTAGTATTTGCTTTTGCGCTCTCGCTCTACGTAGAATAAAAAATACAACATAGTAATATTATTTTCTACGGTACCAGACACCTTGAACGGGTAAAAATGGTAAGTAAACATGGGAGTGCAGTCGCCATATCTCTCCCAAAAAAAAGACCAAAAAGACTCAGTGCTCAACTTGGGAGTGCCTACCTACCTACTTATCATGAAAATGGTTTTACTCTAGGTAATTATTACGCTATAGTACTCAACAGGGTAAGAAGAGGGCGAATATTCATACGCAAATTCAGAGTAATTGGAATTTTGGCTGAGTCCTGGAGCATGGCGAATTATCGCTAAAACAATAGTTTTTTTGGTATTTTGTCACTTTAGGCGA
>JALLOT010003612.1:0-11064 GCA_036939595.1 Thalassiosira livingstoniorum | reverse complement strand
ATTCATACCCTTGTCCATGGGATGGTTTGGAGATGTTACTAAAGACTTCAAAAAGATTATCACAATTCTTGTAATGTCAACAGCCTCATCCAAGGAGGTATTGAATATCTCACCCTTGATAACCCTGATAGAAAAGGTAGTGCATTCCAAACTATGCTCCAGCAGTTTAAGTGAGTTATTAGACTCACAGCAGTCTGTGGACATGTTTGGCTCAAAAAGCCATTTCTTCACTATTTTTGCTCCACTGTCAGCAAGGCAGCATGAGTTTGTTGCCAGCATCACAGGGACAAAGTTCAGTTTTTATGATGTGAATCCCAATACCATTGATTCAACCAATTTGTAGCAGAAGGTTACAATACATTCACTCAGTTCTGTAATGGATTTTACTTCACCATGCCTTTAACTTTTACAGCACACTTTCACAGCTGCTCCTCAATTTTCCATTCTATTTGTCTCCTTCTACATCAATTACTCTTACTGTTGTTCCACCTTTCACCCCTTTCTGCCACAACTTTAATGTTCCCTCAATTCATATGTATCTTTCCATGGTAGCTATTCTATGGTTTCATTTGGACACAAATTATCAGTAAATGATGGTTACTTTAGAATTTCACATTGTTCCTCACATTTATAGTCATTGGTTTTTAGTTCTACTAAAATACTTTAAACAGACTTACATACCTTATGTAAGAATGTTACCATGCTTAGGTACTCATGAGGGGGTATAAATGGTGTAAAATTTAAAAAAATACCTGATTTTGATAATAAGTACCCAGAATTTATTTGACAAGTTGGTTACATTCTCGAGGTTACTACCCAATATTCTGATCTTTTGGGCACAAGTACTGGGTATACCCATCATGATGAAGATATGTTTGTAACAAATTGTGGATCATCTCTCGTTGTCAATCTACAAAAGCTTGTTTTTTTAGCTGAGCATGCAGAGAAAAGAGTTCTTGTAAGTATAGAGTGGATGGCGTTGTAATGACTGGAAAATCTACAACAATTTTTACAACATACAGCAGTAATTTACCTTCACCTTGCCTATGGTTATTACCCATACATACGCAATAGTCAGTATTAAAGAAAAAGGTTATGACATCAGTATCTTAGATGCTATCATCTACTATGAACTACTAGCTGAAATAATAATTGAGATGAAAGACAGGGAAAGAGTATTGTACTTACCTACCTACTACCATAGGTTTAAATAAAAATGCAACTCCTCACATGGGGGGCTTATATCTCCTGATCTAATAGGAGTTAGAGGCAATTCAAATACCCTAGTACATGCTACTCTTCACATAGGAGGTAGTATTGTGTACTTGGTTTGTGATCATTTGGTATGAAAAGGCAACAAATAAGCCCCCCCCACTAAGGAATCATTGGCTGTGGAAGGTCATTGGTCCCAATTTTTCCACAGCTAGATTTTTCTATTTCACAAAAAAATTCAGAAATGTTGGTCATCAATCAAATTTCTATCACAAAAAATATCAAAAACGTCACAGATTACAAGTATTGGCAAAAAAAGAGACATAAGATGACTAAAAGCATAATTTAGCCAAATTAAGTCATTTCAAAATATCTCATGACTGGATTGACTTTGAAAAGAGTTCTACACATCAATAAAACTGTCTCATCAAGAGCTTTCCAATGGTATGTCATACATTGGGGTGCAATGGGTTTTTGAAAATATAGTTGCATTTTTATTCAAACCTATGGTAGTAGGATAGGAGTATTATTTTTTATCTGTCTAATAAAAGACAATAAGGTGTGGCTGATTTGATTTGGGCCTCTCCAAACCAAACCGTGAGCTTGGATGGACACTTGCTGGGATGTTTTAGGAGCTGTGAATCAGCTGTGACTAGGTAGAATGTTGCAAAATCAGGCAAAATGACAATTTTGTGCTGTGTTTTGCGGGGTACTTATGTTGTATGGTAGTTTCCGCCGGGTTTCTTCCGTCATTTTCAGATTTTCAGGCCTTTACGTTCGTGCGATTAGTTCCCTACCTATCATTATCCCTAACGCCAATAAGGCACGACTATCACGACACGCAAAACTAACGAACCGTATGGGGTATGGGATCTTATGGAATTATTCTCTGCGGATTCAGGTATGTAAATAAGTACTATGATTGTATTGCATAGTAAGTATGGCCGTTAGCTAGGCCAGGTCCTAGTACTTCATTGGGACCGCATCCAACAATCCTCTGCACGTCAACGAGAAGTTGACTACGAAGCCTTCTTGTGGAATAGAGCTGCACGACTGCACATTCCACTCAATCAATTGTTCTTTGGATCATTTCGCTTCATAGGTGGGGAATTCCGGTTGGACTTTGAGTATTCATCTCTTCGTAGTGACGTACAGATTGATCGACTGGATGGGACAGTGGAAAATCCGGTTGAGATTGACACTGATGGTTTGGACGATGCTACTTCTTCGTTGGGGTCCATAGATGCGGACAATGTTGACTCTCCATTGTCTTCCTCTGGGTGCGACAATTCTTCTGACGTCTCCATTGGGAAGTCCTCTGTTCGCACGGGCTCTACGGCTGATGAATCTTTCTTCTTCGCAACACAACCACCGTCTCAATCCTTCACAACCTCCACTGTCGGTGACACCACCCAGCCTTCATCTGGTGCAGACATGCACCACCCCCATGAGGACGACCCTTCTACAGCCAACTCTTCTGGGGGTGTTGACAGTGATAATTGGGAGTCCCCGCCTTGTTCTCCCGCCACTTTGCCTACTCATCCTCCATCTCCTGAGTCCCCAACACATGCCGCCCATGAATCGAGATCCACCGACCGCTCTGACCCTGATGTCGGCGCTGATGAATCCTTGGACGACTCGAGCAAGGGGCGCGATCCGGAACAGGGGGGCAGCGGCGATTCCGATGTCATTGAGGTTGAGGATGTCTTGGAAGAGGAGCTTGCAGATGATGAGGGTTCACTCAACAATGCTGCAGCAGCTGTGGATGTGCAAAATGAGGAGCTCGCTGATGGAGACGGTTCAATCCACAATGATGCTGCTGGTGGTAATGGAGTTGATGTTGCCCATGCGGACCCGAACATTGACGAGTACGGACTTCCACTTCCTCGTCCGCCTGCACCTCCGGAAGAGTTTGTTAAAGATAGGTACTCCATCCTTGACCACTTGCCTCTCTCTCAATGCGCAGGGTTTCACAGGGGGTCCTTTTCTGAGATGCAATTTATTTGGAAGAATTGCCAAATTCAGTGGGCTGGTGCTTTTGGTGACGCATGTTGTGCTGTCAATGATGCCCTTCGTGGTAATGGACCTGGTGACGTTGATGCAGAACTTCACCTAGAGCGGGTAATCAAATGGAAGTTCCTTCTCCCCACTCTCATTCTATGAAAGCCACCATCCGCGTCTGGCGTTAAGGCCAACGACCTTCAGGCGATCGTCAAAAGACGATTGGATTTATATGACAGCGGCGACCTGATCCAACTAATGGATGAATATTTTACGGATGTACTTGCTGCAAAGTCCACGGCCCAACCGCAGAAATCGGCAGACGAGGAGATGGCTGCTAAGGTCAGAAAGGTTGCCGACCTCTTGTCGCGATTCCAGTGCAGTAAGGCCCGTCGTCATATCATGTCTACCGGGCTTGGCGATCATCGCGTGCCTGAAATTGTTGATCAGATGACACGGAAACACCCGGCTCGCAAGGAGGCTATCAGTGAACTCACTAATGTGGAGCTGGAGTGTGAGCGAAAATCGATTGATTATAAGGTGTTTAAAGCTGAACTACGCCTCCTCAGCTGTGATGTAAGCCCCGGTCTGGGCTGTCTTCGCAACGAACACCTTCTTGCACTTCAGATCCACCCCAACCGTGAACAAACCCCCAGCGCAGCCTCCGCCGCTGATGAATATTATGCCTATGCAAATAACGTTGTCCAAGCTCGGCTCCCTCCCTATTTCTACATTGCATGGGTTGCCTCCCGACTTGTCCCTGCGCATAAAGCAGATCCGGATGATCTCCCACCGAACTGTGTCCCTGATTGCAGGCCCATCAACATTGGCAACGCGGAACGTCGTCATATCACACGCGCCTACTTTGATCAGGCTCTGAAAAGTGCATTCAATGAGGTGTTGGGGCCGGTTCAGAATGGAGTGGGAATCAAAGGTGGCATCTCCATTACTGCCTTTGGTATTCAGGCGGCTTTGGACGCCGAACCCTCGTTTGGAGTTATCCAGGGCGACATCAAAAATGGATATAACGAGATCAAGAGGGAGTCCATCCTCACTTCACTCAAAAAACACCATGAACTTTCCAATTGTGTCGTCTTTATGCAGACCCTGCTCGAACCACATGCATACGTTGGCCTGGGCTATGGAATCAACTTGATTGAAGCCCCCTTCCGGTGTGGTGAGGGCATTCACCAGGGTGCGGTCGAGGCGGGCTCCCTCTTCTCCATGGGCACAAATGTCCCTTTTCAGAAGCTGCAGGGGCGTCTGGACATGGTGGATGGCGGTGCCATGGCCATTATGGATGACAATTACGTTGTTGGACCTCCTTCCCATATCTTTGATATCCATAGACAGTTTGCAGATGATCTTGCTGACGTCGGTCTCGAACTGCAACCGTCGAAGTCTAAATGCTACATACATGAAGACTTCCGGGATGATGAGTGGGAGCAACTTCGAGGACCAATCCCCAATGGCACACTCGTTGATGCTAATGACAACAACATCCTTGGTGCTGATGGTGCGCCCATCTATGGTTTGACGGTTTGCAATGTCCCAGTGGGTTCGGATGATTTTGTTGTTGGCTATCTGCGCCAGCGTATGGAAAAAATTGCCAAGGGTTTTGGACGTGTCAAGAAAGTCCTTAACCCTACGGAGTGGCCACACCTGGAAATCCCCATGAGACAGATGCTCTGGCTCCTTCTCCTCACGTGTATGCAGTTTTTAGGTGACTATTGGCTTCGGCATGTCCCTCCCCAGTTCACTGCTGAATTCGCTGATGGCATCAACGAAGAGGTTCGGAAAATGCTCCAATACGCTATTGGAGTTGATATCTCTCAATGGAGCGACATTGCCAAGGAACGATTGAGACTTCCTATCGCGAATCGTGGTTGTGGCCTGCGCCAAGCTGCTGATCGTCGCTTTGCGCAGTTTCTTGGTGCGGCATGCCAAAGCCTACCGCCACTACTGGGACGTAAGGATGAAGAGGGCAATGAACTCGCGGGCCGCTTTGAAGTTCCTGCGGTTATGGAACTCTTTGGTAAAACATCGTTTGACCACCCGGCAACCAAGCCTTGGGAGGTCCTTTTTAGGCAGGATCCAGACTGCAATCTTTCAACGGGCATCAGCCACGCATGGAGCCATTTAACAACTTCTCTCCATGCGGTTGTTGACCCTTCGAAAATTGATGATAACACCCTTTTTGGTCAAACCATGGAAGGTGCTGGCTTCTACCCAAATGGGACACTTGCGCCATCGGTCACCCGGGCTCTTACTATCGTCCTTGAATCCCATCGCTCCAACCATCTAGGTGCCTTCATCAAAGAGAATCTTCCCGCCGATGATTATGAAAGAATGCGCTGGGAGGGCTGGGGTAAAACCAGCTCCATCTTCCTCCACTCTCCTCCGGATCACTATGGATACATGGAGGACCAAGTTGTCCAAATGGCACTCCCGGCCTTGTTGGGACAACCCTGCCCTGTTATGAAGCCCGTTGTCGGACAATTCTTCGGATGGAATGGTGACGTCTTGGACCATTGGGGAAAGAACCTCGCCTCCGCCTCTCTACCGGGTGGTGGCTTCCGAACGTTGCACAACTCTGTGCAATCTATTTTGGCCTCTATGTTTAAACTTGCTGGTATTTCTGTGCAAAAGGAGGCCTCCAATTTCCTTCTTGATAAGGTGGGCGATCCCTATATCACAAGATACGTCCATCACGTCTTCGCACAGACAAAACAACGTCGTGCTCCCCATGCCATCATCCCAGATCTCCATGTCAGAAATTTCCCTGTTGGTGGCACTCCGCAGAATGATAGTGGTGCCGCCTCCACCGCTGAAGCCATCCTTGAAATTAAAACCTTCACCTGCTGCAAATCAAGATATGCTCAGAACAATGACTTGCAGAAACCGGTGGAACGGAGGGCTAAGGAGGTTAGCCAGGAGTACCAACGAAAGTTCAAGAAGTTGGATCTTCTGTTTGCGGATGATATTGTGCGAGTAGGAGATGATGGCGTTACTGGGCCTTTTGAAATAGCCCAAAAACGCTTCTTTCGTGGTGGAATCATTCCTCTTTGTGTCGGCGGTTGCGGTGAAATCAACGAAGATTTTGACAAACTCATTTGCATCCTTGCTCGCACAGCAGCAGCAACAGATGATGGACTCACTGTCTCCCCACTTCTTAACTCTGATAGAAAGGGTGGTGCAGCTGTCATTATGCTACAACAATTTCGACGGGCCATTGGCGTAGCGATAACTAGAGGGCAGGCACTCCATCGCATAGGCAGACTTCATTATGTTCAGAAAACTTGCCATGCAGCGGCACAGGTTTGCCGGTCGCACCACAGCGACAACCGTGGTCTTACCACAAAATCGGGTGGCTGGTTTGCCACCCACATCCCGCAGGGATACCGTTCATTTGAACAGTTCCGAAACGGGCATTACTTTAACCTGCCTTAGAGGCTGGTTAAGGTTTCTCATCATGCCATGCTCATGATTCCTTGTCCGAAATTGCAGCAATGATTAAATCAATGCCCAAATTACTTGATACACATGATGCATCCTCACAATGTGCACAAAATCATGATACCGTATTGCTGCCTGGCCTCTCCAGTGTTATTTCACATATATTATTTCCATTCAATACATCTAATAATATTTAACTGTGGGCCTTACATAATCCAAAGATACTTGTGATTCAATATTGCTTGGGCAAATTTTTTTCATGATCTTAGATGCTAAAGCTTGCAACCTCTTGCAATTTAAGCAAGACAAAAAAGTTACACTTGAAAGATTTTCAATTCTTTTTTGGTGTTTGTTAAGATTTTAGGTTTTTGACCTGTTTTTGACTAAAAAACTTAGATGCAATGCTATTCTTCAGGAACATCCCAGAATCACGATCAGAACGTTATTTTTTAATGTGACTAAAAACGCAACTTTTAGTAGCGTGATGAAAAACGCGAAGCAAAAAACTTTTTTTACATTTTCTGAACGTACGTGTTTACAAGTTACGCAACGTTAGGCGAAATTAGGCAACATAGGCAACGGCAGGCAACCGTATTCAACCGCAGGCAACCACAGGCAACTGCAGGCAATGGCAGGGGACAGCAGGTGACGTAGCGACTTTAGGCGAAAGGCAATTCATGCGACTACTACTGTAGAGAGTAGGTACTTTTAAGTACTCGGGTAGGAGGTCGGTAAGTTAGTAGTTAGTTAGTGTGTGTTTCTACTAGTACTTACTATTAGTAAGATACTTACATGAAATATTACGTGGACCCATTAGTATAAATAATGTATGTATGTACATTTACATACTACTCCTATTACAATGGATAGAACTAGTAGTTGATATGATGTACAAGTACCTTACCTACGTACCTTACAATATTATACTACCGTTGTACGTCTAGTTTTCAACATTTGTATCATGTTTTGCGAAAATTTGAATATTGGGGTAACTGGGAAAAATCATTTAAATTTCTTTCTAATTATTTCTTTAAGTAATAATCTGAAATAAAAATAATTGGATTATTGTAAATGTCAAATATATATAATTTTTTGGAGATTTTAATTGAAATTTATCAAATGTCTTTTTTCATCGGGAGGCCACTTTAGGCAATGTTAGGCGACGTTAGGCAACATTAGGTGATGTTAAGTGACCATCAGGCAACGTTAGGCGACCGTGGGTGAGCGCAGGTGACCATATAGGCAATGGGCGACGTTAGGCGACCGCGGGCGACCGCGGGCGACAACAAGCTACATCTAGTAAAAATGCACGAAAAGAATTTTTTTTGTTTTCGTCTGAAAAATAATTTAATCACAGTTTTGTAAAATAAGAAATATGACATGAAATAGAATGAAATCACATAAAAAGCGTGACTTTGAGATGTTCCAGGTCAACCAAATCATCAGCTGTCATAAAATCCTGATCCTCATCACTTTCAAAAGCAGTGTCATTACTGTTAACATTATTGAACTCACTCTCAGCAATTTCACAACTTTTTTAGCTTGAACTTCTCCTGAATCCAATTTACACAAGATTGGGCTAACAATGAAACTGTGTGTGTGGGAAAATATATATTGCTGGCCCAAATCTGTCACACTTCACAGGATCTGTTTCCCTCCAAGCTGTCACAAAATCACAAAACAAATTTTTGTCACTTACATTCCAATGTAATGTGACCAAGACCATATCAGTTTGACAATTGAAAAACTACTACCTCCACTTTGAAAAAGGAATGCTTAGCATCAATCAATTCTTAAAGTAAGTAGTACATAAATACTGTGTACTTGCTTAGCACACTCTCCCTTTTTAAGACATTTCATACAAAACAGTCATGAACAACACCAAAAATACTCATACTATTCCACTTGAAACTAGCCTTAATTTGATTTCTACTAAAACTACAACTCTCATTCCCATTTTGCTACTTATTCCCCAAATTAAAAAAGCCATCATATATCAATAAACCCCCCAAATACAAAAATCATATCAATTTCATAGTAATGTGTCCACAACTACCTCTTTCAAAAATGAAAAAAACTATTTTTTCTACTTTCTACTAACATCTTATTGGTTGTTACTTCATATGATGGTATTAATTCATTAAAATGGAGCAAATTGAATATGTTTTTATATACCTTCCTAATCAAATACATTCAATCAATTAAAAGTAATATTTTTAACAACAGTTTCTGAAGTCATATAACCTTAGATCAATGACCAAAAAATGCACAAAATATAAAACAAAAGAAATTTTCAAAAAATCTACCAACAACTCCCAATCAAAAAATCTCTACAAAAAAACAAATTGATAGTTCATTCTTCTACCAAACACTCTAAAATTTATCTATTTTTGTATAAAAAAACTCTAAGCACATATTTTTTAGAAAATCCTTTCTACACAAATATGCTTCTATCATCCTATTACAAATAATGAAATTACTTTGATCCATAAGTTTCCCAAGAAAACATGAATGGTTTAAAAATATTTCTAAGTTGCTTATGTACTTTCATGTAACAATATGCTAAGCAATATTCTTGTATTGTATATCAGTGATCAGTAAACCTATAAATTCTCATTGAAAAACACATCACTCAATCTTTACCAAAAAGTCTCAAACAGTATAAACAACTGCTCAGTATGGATTTGAAATTTTTAATATTAAACAAATGACATATTAGTGAATCAAAGGGCCTTCAACATTCAACATCATTTGAAATAGAAATAACGAGCATCACAAATAATCTGTATAAAAAATCCTACCAAATAAAAATATTTTTTGATAAGTGACCTTTAAAGTTGCTTTCATAGTTACATGTGCAGTTTCAGTTCAATATTCAGTTGATTTTTTTTATGAAAAAGCTTCAAATGAATTGTTTTCTACTAATAATCCTGTTACTGAAATATTTTTTGATCAACAAACATTATACTTATTTGGTTTCACTTTATCAGTTCCAGACGATAATAGTCTATAGTGACAAACATATAAATAATTATTCTAAAAAACCATAATGATAATGAAAAGATCACAAGTTGAATTGCAGAAAAGTGTGTCTGTATTTAACAGTTTGGTAAACATAAAAAATAATTTGATTTATAGATAAAAAAGATACTATTTTTTATCCTCATCTTTTAAACCCAAAAATCATTTTTAATGAAACAGAAGAATCAGAGATAATTGATAACTGAGACATAACGCATCATGTACCCATTTGGGGTGTAGATCGTAGCTGCCATGTTTGAATCTCTTTCTTTGTTTCTTGCATCTTCTTGTACCTTGCAATTTGGGCATCAGTTGACATAGGGCAAAGGATATCTTTGAGCTCATCTGGAATGAGAGAACACCAATAGAAGTACATATTGCAGCACTTCTGATCACTAATTCCAGCTCCCTGAATAATGACACTTCTCTCATACATCTCCACGAGGTACTTCAACCGCTGATCAGGTCTCATCTTAGTTGTGGATCATTTTGTCTTGCGCACAGGCACCATTGGAACAGGTTTCTTGTCTCCAGCTCTAAAATATGTTTCTATTCCCATGGTGGTTTTGTTGCACTCATACTTCCCAAAAGTAAAGAGATGATAGGCTGAGGTGCCCTCTGCCTCTGGATCCAAGTAATAGCCAACGGAAAACTCATCAAAGTTCCTAAAGCTTTCTGGCATCATTCTGTTGATGTTTACCTGCTCATGGATATTCAATGATTCATCAAGCTGTCTTTCTGAGTAGAGATTTCTGCAAAGATAACTGTATTTCACCAAGTTGAAAAGGCAATCACAAATTTGTTTAGTGTGGCCTTTGACAATAAAAATAAGACTGATCTCCTTTGCCCTCCCTGTCCCCACAAACCACTGGCAAAATTGGAAGATAGTCTTGTTTTTGTTTTGGCCTGTGCAGTTGTCTACACAAAGAACTAATTGCCCTAAGGTGTGGTCTGGTTCAAGCCAGCTATGATTCTGAAACCAAGGAATTGTTAGGAGGAATATAAAGAAAAGACAATAACTAAGCAAATTCTTACCTCCAATGCCAGGTATGCACATGATGCAATCTGGTTTGTGCCTCTCCCATTGTCCCCTTCACCCCACACAAACATATCCATTGTTTCCATCACATTGTCTGCAAAAACCAACAAATACTTGGTCAGCGGACTCAGATAGTAGGCAGTTCCAAACTTTTCTGAACCAAGATGTGTCAAATTCACATTCTGTCCCATATAAAGGTCAAGACAACTGTCCTCTCATCCATTGGCACATTTGTGTTGTCATGACAAACAGCTTCCATGATGATTTTTCCAACTTTAGGGAATTATGCATCAGAGAATTATGCATTTTTCACATTCGCAAAATGCATAATTCTC
>JALLOT010003611.1:0-11070 GCA_036939595.1 Thalassiosira livingstoniorum | reverse complement strand
CTTCCCCATACAAAATCCATTTGTGAAGCCTCTCAGTCTGGCCAAAGCTTGTGAACGGCCAGCAATGATGTGTTGTATTTTTAAGTGAAATTGTTCTATTGTATTGTATGTACGGTAGTAGTACAATACCATACCGTACAAAGATCTGCTTTCCGTTAGATTTTTTTAAATTATCTGTTCACAATTCTTGTCCAGGCCCATTGATTTTTTCGAATACTTCCTTTCTACCTCTGTCCTACAAAAAAGGTGTATTAGGAGGGATTAGGCCGTTTTCGTTGTCCCACAAAAAAGGTATTTTTTGGTATTGTACTACTAGGTATACTTACTTACATCCTTTTCTCGCTTCTACAGATGCCTGGTGGTAGTTAGATGACGGCATCCCTCAATGGACTTCTCCGCCTTGATGGCCACTCCAGCAGAAACAATTAGCTTAACATTAAAATTATTTAAATTGATTTATACTATTGTTTAGATTATTATTAATCTATGGTGTTAGAGTTAGAGCCTCAAATAGTGTTGTCACACTGTGTATAAGAAGAGAATGATACCACTATGTCAAGCCTTTGGCTGCTACCGTCTTGCCACTGGTTTTGAAAGATGCGCCATATCTAGGCCACGGTATCAAAATGCTCTTGGCTGCAGAGGATTAATGTATGACACCTTGGGTCTAAGTGGCACCATGGCCTCACTTTGATGATGAGGCCATGGTGCCACTTAGACCCAAGGTGTCATACATTAATGGAAAGATAATTATGAGAAGAATTTGATTTGCATAGTAATCGGAATTCTCTTACACAATCACAGCCAATAGCCCTGCTATTTGTATAAGGCATAACTTTTATGTAGGACAGAGGTAGTATTTTTGATTATATGCTTGGTATTATAAGGTAAGGTACTAGTACTAACCATTGTGAATACTAACCATTGTGATGTACCTAGTACAATAAGTAGATGAGCTCTAACACTACTTACATAAGGACTAAAATGAAATTACTGTGTTCTTTTTCTTTTCAATATGAGCAAATCAAATATTTAAATTAATATTATTTTTTTTCAATTAATTTCACAACATGGGTAATATTATTCCACATAAAAATAATAACCTTGTCTGAGACATCTCCATCAACAGCATTTTCCTACTGATCCATTTCTGTCTCTTTTGTCATTAATTTACAAATAATGAGGTAAAAAAATTGAAAAAGTATATAACTTTATTATACACTATTACCTGTGCCTTGCACCTTGTGGCAATATTCTGACTGCCTTCAGCATTGACACTGGTGGTATTATTTCTGTCCTCTTTCTTGTTGTTGCTGTTGCTGTCTTTGCTTCTGTCAATGATACAAGATTCTTCCACCATTTCTTCCATTTCAAATATTTTTTAAATTGTTTCTGTATTATTTGTTGATTCTTCAATATTTGTAACTGCTGCAGACTCAGTTAAAATCACAACAGCAAAAATGGGAATGACAGAGGAAAAACAAGCTAAAAGAAACAATCAGCAAAGAAATGATACATACTAAAATGAGACACTAGAATCATACATTGTGATACTCTGTAGCAAGCATTGACCATTTTCTTGACATTAGAAATGCAATAGCATTGGAATTGCATCATCACCATGACTGGGTATTACCATGTCCAATTGTAGATAGATGCTCACACAACATATAATTGTATAGGTATTGTAGCTCAAAAAAATTGAAGTATATTTGTATTAGTTTTATCAAAAATATATCACTTAATCAATCATTTTACTCATATTAAAAGTTATGTTTCACTTTTCTAGAAATAATTTTTTTCTAGATAAAAAGTAAACTAGGTTTTGTTCTACACTAATGACTAAAATAAGTACGTAAACATCATTGTTTATAACTTGTATTTAAATTGTTAAGCATTTTAATTAATGAACACTCTCATTAATATCTGTTAATATCATATTATGATATTCCTATTTTTCATATGTTGCTTGAGCACCCCCAAATTGATAAATATTGAGATGGTTAATTCTTACTGGTTTTAATCATGACCCAACATCACATGAAAGTTAAAGCTCTTTTGTGATCCAAAACAACCATGTGTGATAAGAGTGTGACTTTATGTTACCCCTGATTGTGTGTGGATGGTTACATAAGTATTCACCAATATCATCAATTGTGAGGTCTGAAACAGACCCATCTGTTTGATGATGGTGAAGATGACCATCCAAATTACTATCCCATTATAAATATTCACTTCAAAGTAGGTACAATTGATCAGCAAAGATGTTGTTTTAAGTAATATGGTATCAAAGGTCATGTCAAATTTTTCTTACAAAGTACAAAATATTTCAAATAATCATGACATGATTGTGTTAATGAAAAAAATTCAACCAACTCAACCTAAGTCAATCAGCTAAAAGAAATAAGAAAAAATGATAAATCAAAGTGTCAGCTAAAAGAAATAAGAAAAAATGATAAATCAAAGTGGCCACTATAGGCAATAAATGAATTAAAAGTCTGCATCAACATGATGACATGGGAGCAACACCTTCTCTTTTACTCAATATTATTATGCAAAAACATGACAAGCTATTTCCCCTTTTGATCTATATTGTATGCAATTTCCCTCAATGGGCTATCAGTTCATGATGTCAATATTTGATTTGGTTAATGTGATGAAGTCATATTCTAGCATTGCCTATGGTTAAACTCTACCTTCAAAAAAGAAGCACAGTTAATGAGGCAGCAAACTTGCCATTCCAATAAATACAATTGGAAAGTATGCCATGATTATTTGTCCTTGGTACCAAATGCTAAATATCAATTGTAATCATTCACTAGCACACACATTCAAATAAAATTTAATCAAAAGTAAAATTTATTAGTAGTCTAATATTTTTTTCAATTTTCTCAATCTCTGTCCCTACCATCAAGCATAACTATCTCTTTGTGAAGTGTTGGTTGTACTTACATAACTCCAAAAACCATTTCAAAGTCAGAAAATGGATTTTTTCTTGTTACAGCCATACATTACTGTGTTTTATTCTATTTTCAAAATATCAGAGAAACTGGTTGAGATGAAAGATTCAATCAACAAAAACAGTGTTGGTGTAGAACTGGTTTCAAGATGTCAAAAAAATCGTGAAGTTCAGGCAACAATGATTTTGAATATAAAAGGAACGAAAAAAAAAGCAGACTGGTATAGTACTTACTTACCTGCAATAGGGTACAATAATAGTAAGTAGACTACTACTTCTTAGGGACCTAAAAATATACTCCTAATAATTAAGAGTGAAAGTACACTAAGTAAAAACTAGCTTAATACAGTATATCATACATACACCATACTACTTAAACGTTGGAAGGAATTAATTTGTACTAGATACTCTTTCTAGTTTATGTATTTAGTACTCGTATATCATGAGTATTACGAGTATTTTTTATTTTTTTTTACGAGTACTATGTTGGTCCTTGTATGTTGTTGTAATAAATACGAGTATGTAAGTACCATACTACATACTTACAAGTATTGTAGAAGTTAGTATGTACAATACCGTATGTAGATCTCACGACCTAATGTTCTTATAATTTTTTTACATATGTATTTTAAAAATCAACACTCTTTTTATTGCAACGAAAACACTTTTCCAATACTTCTATCAAATAAATAGTAAAAAATACAAACCAATTTCCATTTTATTAAGTTTCTGATTAGAAGTGAAAGATTTTTACTATTTCTTCTGATAACACAGAATTAGACATCTGGGTTTTGATTGTTTGCATTTGGGTGCCAATACCAACAGAGGTATTGAAATATTTCAAAAACAATACTCTTTCTTTTTTAACACTTTTTTAACAAAATAATTTGTTTATAGGAGTAAATAACAAGCTTTGTATATTGAAGAAAATGGCAGAAAAAGAATTGTTGATTGTGATTTAATGATGATGACCATTGAGACAAAATCAACAACAACCCACGATATCATAGAGTGAGAAAATGAGAATGTGAGATAATAAAGGCTTTTTTGAATGGAGCAATAGTTAATGTACAAAAATACTCTTGTTTTCTGTGTGCCATCTGTAATTCTACACAAGAGTGAGTATAATATCACATAACAATGATTTCATATTTTTAAAATATAGTTTGAAAATCAATCTAGGGAAGTTTCTATTGTAAGTGCTATTTTATCTTCATGTTCTGTTTTAGCTTGACAAAAGAAATGACAAATTTCTATGTGTCATGCCAGTGAATATGATGGTGGCTCATTAAAAGAAAACAATTAAATTATTCAAAATTTAAGGTTGTTTTCCAGTGGAAGAGTGAAATTGATGTGTGCTCTCGGTTTATTCCAATGGGTGTTACCAATAAAACCTTTGATCATTTCCTTTCTATGGGAAATTTGCAACATATACCCCATGCATCTTGTCAGCAATTTGCCCTTCTAAATAAGAAAAGGAGGGACATGCCTCAAACATGTGCTGTGATCTGCTCTTGAAGGTATCAGGAATATTTCTGACAATGTTTTGTAGCAGAAATAGTTAAAGTAGGGGTTTGTTGATCCTCGAGATAAATGAATGTTAGATAATTGATCACTAGAAAGTTTAGTGTTTTGAAAATCCCAATACATTTATTCTTCATTTGTAGCTGGGATCATACTATCACAACAATACCAACATTTATTGGTAGATAAATTTTGTGTAAATGACAAAAGATACAGGTAAATATGAATGGGTCATAAAATTGCATTGGAATTGTAATTGGATAGAATCAGCACCATCATACACATTTGTTGGTGTAAAGTGTATTTTCAATAAAAGTCTGGGAAAACATGACATGTAAGTGTGTTTAGAAGATTGATCATAGAACTCTATATTCCACCAGCCAGTATATAACAAGACAATGGTGAATAAAAATGAATTTTACAATCAAACAATTAAAAGAATCACAGATCAATACACTTATTAAAATTGAAGAAATAAGCATTCATGTTTGATACATTCATTCTATGTTGCAAGTTGCAAGTACACATATGATGAAAAATAAAATGTGTTTCATACACAGAACTCCATTAATAAAACATTTTAAGGTATGAAACTTCCCATCATTTCAAAGCTGCTTTGGGAAAGATTCTCCTTTTTCTAAAAACAATATCCTAGAGCAGCATCAAAAATGATTTACAGAGTCAACAGAATCAATAGTAGGATAGTGCACAAAAAATACAAATATTAGAGTTAGTTGTCTGAAAGTTACTACAGTTTTAAAGACATTTAAGTATCTTTGTCAGGGAAGGAGTAGTTTTTGTCTGGCAAGGATATATTGATCTTGAAATTGAACAATTCTTGATGTAATTTTCCTGCAATGGAGATTGGTATGAGATCTTCTCTCCATCTGTCAATGTCTACCAAGCAATCTACACTCATACTAACCACAAACTGAGGCAAAACACACAGCAACCTGTCAATAACACTACTATCATTGGCTTACTCACCACCCACAACTGACACCTCCCATTCCAATCCCACTACTTCCGTCATATAACCACTCCAACCACATCTATATCCATCATCTTTGCCTCCATTTGCTGCACCTTGTGCTGTCAGTAAATCTCATGTTGATGATGATGTGCCAAACAAAGAATTTCTCTGCCAATCTAGTCAACTTTCTGGGGTTGAGCCAGCATCATATTGTCAATCCTATTAAAAATTACCATATCAATGTCCTCACAGTCTGAAAAAGGGAGGAATATGTAAAAATGTAAAAAAGTGTACACTCCTCTGTTGAATCATTGGTTTAAAGGAGAAGGTTTCAGCTAAAGTTGATGAGCTAGATGGTGTTGATCTTTGCACTACCTTTGACATCTACTTTGCTTTCTCATACAGGTCAAAATACTCCATCAACAATTGTGGTATCAATAAAAATGAAGAACTGATTGCCACATTGTATGACCCAATGGAGACTGCTCTTGACCACATAAATAACAAGTAGCACAATTCAAGTACACCATCAGCAACCAAAACTATCACCTTAGATTTGTTAGTCTTTGTAAAAAAATCAATGATGCATTCCAAGACATTATTGCCAATAAAGGCATGACTGACCCTCTTCTTGTTGGGATTAAACTCTTTTCCAAGATGAAAAGTTGGTCATAAAATATGAAAAAAGGTTTCTTAAAATTTGGGAACATTAACAAGGATAACTAAAATTAAGAAAAAACACAATGGGTTAGTGACAGGAGTTGATAAGGCCAACAAAGGCAAAAAAAGGACACTAATTTAAAGATTACAAACATTGGATTTTCTATTTTTTAGATTTGAATCCCAGACTATTATGTTTTGTTTGCTTAGAGGCATGAGTCATTAATCCCAGTGTGCCTTTGTCTATGATTGAGGATCTTCACTCTCAAGACTCTGAAGTACTCGGAAATTGGATGAAGACATTTTTCTCTACATTAGGTTTGCACTTAAATATGAACAATATATTGTCTGATGGATCACCCTATGCTGAAAAGAACTAAACATTGAATGCATTATAATAGAAATTTGTTATATTCTTGATGTACAAAATTTTCTTTTATTGTAAATAGAAACAATATAGCATTTGGAGGAGAAACAGAAAATGACAATGTATTTTTTATTTTGATAGAACAAAATTATCTAGCTAAAGTAATTACAAAACAACATGATAGCTTCATGTAGCATACTTCAAAATTAAGATAGTGCTTGACATTAAACTTGTGTGTTCTTGTGTATGCAGTTGATTGAAAAGAACTTTTATCCAGTCTTTATGACACTTTAATCTTTTCAAATCAAAGAAATACGATCATAATGGTTGATCATACATGTTTAGATCTCTTAGCCCAACATCTGCATTATCCATCATTACATTGATAAAATTAAAATAACAGCCTCTTTTAAACAAAATATAAGATATCTTCAGATGTATTTAATTAAGTGCTAATTAAACCAATTAGCTCATAAGATCATTTTTAGTTTAGTCTAGTCAACAACATAATATATTCACTGATTCCATGTCAACAAGAAAAAAGTTTTGATTATCCAATCCAATCAGGGCTTAATCCAACATCAAGCCAACTGATGAAACTATGGCTCATTTTTTGACACAGAATAAGGTATTCATTTTTCTGAATATAGTGTTATAAAAATGATTTGATTAAAAAAAAATCTACTTTTTTCATAATCTTTATAATATTAATGCCAGTTGAATGATTTCATCCTGAAAACATGAGTGGGATACCTCATTAGAAATATATTGTGCATGCATTTAGAGATTATGTTTTGAGTCTATTACTTTATCAAAGCTTGAAGTATTGCCATTGTCACATAGCTGTTCCTTGATTTAGAACAATAAAATTTAGCTCTTAGAATATTCATCACATCATCAAAATTAAATGAATAACATAAAATGATTGTTTGTTGTAAAAGCTTGTGTTTGTGGTTGGTAACATGCTGCTAGAAATAATGATTCATAAAATAATTTGAGTCTAACTCATGATACTATTTGCTTGAGAGTCTACCTTATTAAAACTTTGGCTCTTTTTTGTTTGGAAAATGTTGGGTAAAATGAAGAAAAAGTGAGTTCAAGATGTGGTAACAAACAAATAATGATGACAATGACCTGATTCACTTACATTCTGTGAGTAGCAAGGAATTCCAGACCTGTATATAGAAGTACTGTGGGATGTTTGTAATAATGCTTTGAGGTAAATAAAAAAAAGATGTAAGAAAAACACAGAACACTTTGTTGGATTACTCTGAATAATGAACAATTAAAAGACAGAAAGTTATCTGAGCTATCTTAGATACATGTCAACACAATTTTTTTCTTTTTTGTACATGCATTATAGGATGATTCACTTAATCATAATGATTTATTTATGAGTTAAATGGATATTGGCATTGCATCCAATCAAATTACTACATTTTTATTACATTGTTATGCTGTAAAAGTATATTTACCAAATCAAAATTTGAAACAAAATGATTTTATTGGGATACCACCAAAGATTCTTAAAACTTGGCTCATGTCTATTTACAGCTTGAAACAATCTTCAACTAGAGGTTTGAACTAGCAACAACATATTTCAGAAACTCCATCTTGATCTGTGACTTAGAGTCATAAACCCATGATAATATTTGCTTGAAAGTCTACCTTATTAAAGCTTTGGTACTTTTTGTGTGGAAATTTTTGAGTAAATTGCAGAGAAAGTGAATTTAAGATGTGGTAACAAACAAATCATAATGACAGTGACATGATTCTTTTTTACATTCTATGAAGTAGTGGGGAATGCCAGACCTGTATACAGAAGTCCTGTATGATATTAATACTGATTCAAGGTAAGTAAAAATAAATCTGTAAAAAAACATGAAAAAGTCATTGGATTACTCTGAATCATGATTAAAGGCCAAAATTTCTCTGTACTAATGGATAAATACAAAAAACAATTGTTTTTTTTGCTATTCTGTACATGCAATAGGATGATTCACTTAATCATAAAGATTTATTTATTAATTTAATGGATATTAACATTGCATCCAATCAAATTACTGCACTTTCATTTTATGATACATGGTATTGTCATGAAAGTATATTTATCAAATTAAAATTTGAAACAAAATGATTTCAATATGATACCAAAGAATCTTAAAACTAGACTCATGTCTATTTACAGTTTGAAACAATCTTGAACTAGAGATTTGAACTAACTACAACATATTGCAGAAACTTCATCTTGATCTGTGACTTGAAGTAATAAAGAAATAAAAAAACATATCTAAATGTTTGTTTTTCTCAAATAGTTATTTCATTCTTTGAATTAGATACTTAAATAAATGAAACAAGTTTCTGTGAAAAGACCATTGAAAAATCAATTTATCCACTTTATAGACTTGCGACACAATTAAATTACCAATTTAATCTTTTCTGATAAATTTTTTTGTTAAAAAATCATATGTGAACAACAAGATGAGTGTTAAAAAATATCTTTGAAAATCTTACAAAATCTCCAGTGTCATTCTTTTAAAATCAAATATTAAATGCCACACACGTAAGAAACCCTCTAAAGAAGCCATTACTTTCATGATAAAATTCTGCCACAATAGAATCTGCAAATTTGGCCATGTCTTACAGTATTATTTGTTTAAAGTGTTCACATTTCACCTACACAATGATTCCTCAACCTCAAACACAAAAGAAAATTATTCTTGGAACACATTTTAAAATTTTCTTATTCCATACTGGTGTCATAATAGTTTATGGAAAACAAAAGAAAGTTCAATTAAATCATTGTAGATACCAACAATATGAAGAAAAATCTTCAGATTTTTTCCCTGTAATCATATATGTCATGGTGGATTTATGATGTTATTTATGTCATACCTCTCTGTCTTTCAAAGTAACCATTTTTGAACTATGATATGAGTCCTCAAAAACAAGAAATAACCAATCTTTGGACAACTTACAACAACTTCCAATGTCAAATTTGTACTAATCATGTAAATGTAGGGGATTCCCTGTTTAGATTCAGAAACCATTTTTAGTTCATGAAATTATGATAAAACACAATCATTAAGTTAGAATCCAATAAACAGGTTTTTTTTTCTGGGAACAGGAGAGGTGTCTTCTCTGAGCTTCCCCAACAGCCTGAGTACTCAGTTATAGACTAAGTAATTTTTTAAGATGAATTATGAATTACATAGAAAAACACAGCCTAAATTAGGGAGTTTGGATTAATTCCCTCAACTCCTGTGGGTAAGCAATTATGTAGTTGCCAGCTAATTATATTTGAGAAGGACTACTACCAGCAAATAACACCCATAGGAAAAATCATATAAAATCTTATTACTACTGAAATGCAAATATTTTCCATCACCTCTTGATTAAGTTTAGCTATAAGTGCTTGTGAGTTCTGACAGACCTTTCAAAGTTTGTGATCTAAGGCAAAAAATTGTAAATCCAAATCAAGTGCAAAAACTGATATCAGAAATCCTTCCATGATAAAGGAATCATCCATGTTCTCATCATGAAGCAAAGACAAGCCACCGGAGCAAAAGCAATGGTGTAAGTTTCTGTGCACACAGTAACAATTGCACAGAAAACAGACCATCTCCACCAAACCCTAATAATACTTGTTACAAGGGAGAATGATACATCTTCAACTTTCCTCCTTGAAATGTCTTCATTTGAACTCATTCATAGAACCCAATACAATTAATTTTCCACTGGAGGTGTAGAGAATGTCTTTTGCTTGGATCAGGTTGATTTTTTCCTTGCAACTGCTCTGTTGTTCCTGAACCCCATGGTCTTGGCCACCATGAATCAAGAGCACATGAATTGATTGTACTTTTCAATGTCCAATTTTTATGATGAATAACATCAAAATAACAAATTCATTGAGAGGTGAGTGTAGTAGAAAAGGCTATGGACTTTGGTGGGGGTGGCAGTGATGTGAAAGTGGTCTTTTGTGCTTGCATTGATAATAGGCCTGGCTGGGAATGTGCTGTGCTGCTCTCGATTGGCCTGGGAATTCTGCATGAGCCCACCCTGGTTGAGAACCTCTGACTGCAAATGATGAACTGCAAGCCAATAAAAAAACCAATATGAGTATGACTTCATATGATAGGGGGTCAAAAACCTGAAGGAATTATTTTTTATTTTAAAATAAAAAATGAGCAAGATATGATGTTCTTATGTTGTTGAAAACATTTGATTCATTCTAGGAGAAGTAATCAAGATAGGACAAGATAAAAACAAAAAAGACTAAATCAATGAAAAAAACAGAAATGAAAAAACATCCAGAATTGAGGCAAAACTTTGCAAAAATGGTAAATTACTGAAAATTGGAAAACAGGCAGGTACTGGCAAAATGGAAAGAAATTATGAAAAAATGGAAATTATGAGAAATGATGGGTGTTATGAAAAATGATTGAATTCATAAAAAATGATAGACATGTCACAATTAATTTTGTGAGTAAATGAAAAAATGATGATAAAAAATGACAGAAATAATGAAAAAAAGATGAAACATACATCGCAAAATGGAAAAAAACCGAAATCGGGTTTATCGGTATC
>JALLOT010003609.1:0-11075 GCA_036939595.1 Thalassiosira livingstoniorum | reverse complement strand
ACAAGTACTATTATTTACTACTACCATGCTTGCAAATTAGGAATAATTATCAAGCTTTACTGTTATTTCTATGGGAATGTGGCTACACAAGCACTATTTGTAGCTAGAACTTCCACTTCTGTCCATCATAAAAGATCATACAGGATAGCTTTTCACATGAATCATTCAAAATTGAACATACACTGTATATTCAACATAATCCAATTTTATTGCCCACTATGTTACAAAATCTGTTGTTATAATTTTTTTAAAATTTGAATATGCTTATTGTTATAAATCTCAGGGAGAAATGTTACTGTACTTTTTATTAATAAAAAAGGGATTCTTGCCCAGGGATTTAAGTGCTATTCCTACCTCAAATTTGTTGTAGACAGTCAAAGTAAGAGGTAAGCCAGACTATAGTAACCCTTATTGTTATTAAAACAGGGGGAAATGTTACCTTAATACCCTTTTTGCCAAAAAACTAGTAACTATGGGTTTCTTGCTTGAGCATTTATATACTATTCCTACACCATTTTTTTTGTAGATAGTCAAAGTAAGCAGTAAGTCAGTCTCCAGTCATGCATGGAATCTTATTGCTCCTTTGTTAAAATCCATGTTTCATATGTTCACCACATTGCTACATATTGTTATAATAACTCTTTTTCCAAAATTACTTACATATGTGATAGCCTGTTTGCTTCATTTTTGAAGATGTGAGAGGCATGGCACTGCCAGTTTTGTTACATGCCCAGTCTTATTTGTTTATAAAGGAGCAATACTTCCTACAAATATGACTGGAATTGAGGTTTACTTTCAACTTTGTTGCTTTTCACACAAAAATATTAGTATGATCTTTTCATCAGTTTACTTTATTTAATATGGTAGCTGCCTAAAAGGGCCTCCTAAGTGTACAACAAACAAAACTTTCCTTAACTATCAGACCTGTTCTGAACTGAGCTATAAATTGAATATATCTAAATAAATTTAAGTAGGTCTTAGTTGGAAGTGTAATGTATAGAATATGTCCTCCCAAGTTATAGAAAAGAAAACCATGTCATCTCTATCCATTGATATATGATATTTGACTATTTATTTGGGAAATGAGTCATGTTTTGCTTGTTACCCTGATGTGATTGTTAAAATGTTTTAGTCATTCTACAGAGAAAATCATAAAAATTCTTTTTGCAGACACAATTCAAAGACACCTTAAAAATATGGGTTCACTTTTATCAGAATCATATCAGTTGATTGATTTTATATGACATTCATAGCATTCAAGTCTGCTTACTTGAATTTTGATTATTAATCTATACGAAGTAAATTGATCATCCAATTCAATAATCACAATGTAAAATTATCGAAACAATAGAAAGACCGTGATAAACATTCCCAAGTATATGTTGCTGACACCATGATCAAATCATAACTTATTTGATGGATCATAGATTCTCTCAATGGATATTTAATCCAACAATGACAATAAAATTGCAGTCCCCAGTAATGAAAATAAATATACAATTGGCAATATTGACACAAAGATCACTCGGAAAAAAGGAACCCATTTGAACTGACCATGTGATGCATGGATCTTTATCCCATTGTGCTACTCTAAAACAGAAACAGGTAATCATGATTTTTAGTGAGATTATCAAGATTATTTCTGATTCTTTTGAAGTATTTTAGGGATGGCATGCCTCCAACTTCAACTCAACAGTCAATTGGT
Source organism: Thalassiosira livingstoniorum (assembly GCA_036939595.1). Taxonomy (NCBI): domain Eukaryota; phylum Bacillariophyta; class Thalassiosirophyceae; order Thalassiosirales; family Thalassiosiraceae; genus Thalassiosira; species Thalassiosira livingstoniorum. The sequence goes on along the minus strand of JALLOT010003609.1, from coordinate 9,370 downwards.
ACTGTGGACGAGACAGTAAGACTAAAAATAATACTAAACTAAATGGGTGTTCTGTCATGACAGTTCAGGAGAGCTCAGGGGCTCAGGGGGAGGCCAAGACCATTGAATATCATGAGTATTATTTATTTTATTATTTTTCTCGCCAATATACTCCTTCCGTCCTTTAAAGGCTGTGATGATGCGCGTCTTTCTCGATTGAAAACGCGGAGAGCCGACGAAATGCCAAAACTCCATGGCCAAAACTGCCAAAACCACCCCAAAAAAGTGACAAGCCATGAGCCATAAGCCATGAGCCATTAGCCATGAGCCATGAGCCATGAGCCATGAGCCGATAGCCGGGCCGCTGGGGGACGCCAAAAAATCGTTCGTGAGCGAGACGTGGGACGTGAGTTGACGTGAGACCACGACCACCTGCCCACGCATGCATTGCACACTGTAAACTTTATTTATGGTATGGTACAATACTTACCATATGGTAGAATACTATATTGTACCACACCATAACTTCTTCCTCCTGCGAATCCAATCAAGTTTTGTTTTGTCGTGCTTATGGGAAGGGGGACATCATGCATCCACATGCCGCATCCATCATCAATCATCATTGGAAGCTAGGAATCAACAGCAGCAAGGAGGCAGGAGCTGACAGGAGGCAACGCACCATTGTATTGTACAATACAGTGAATCCTCCATGAACTTAGTTGGACAATGGTTGATTGTTCAAGCGACGTTAACGACAATCACGATACGAGGATGAATATCCGCGGCTGAAAATAGCATCGGAACAATTGAGCGTGGAGTGGTTGTATTGTTGCGTCGTAGCGTCATTGCGCCGTTGCGTCGAAACGAGAAGGTCAGAAACGGCGACGACAAAAAGGTCAACGTCGTTCAACGTCGGTCAATTTCGGTCAGCGCCATCACGATTCAGCGACAACCTAACCAGCATTACCAACACCGACAACAACAACAACGACAACGGCCACAGCATCAAATAGTGCCATCATTCATTGATTTGAGGATGTATTCGATGCTGGCCACCGCCCCGGAGTCGATCCAACAACGTCGCAATGGAGTGCAGTTCGACAGCCCCAAACGACCCACTTCCAAACGGATGCAGCCCTTGAACACCCACTCCCACTCACATTCGAATTCTCATTCGCACTCTTCGCCGGCTCCAAGGTTACAAGGGGGGCAGTCAGGACAGCTAGGGAAGACAGGACATATGGGGCAGAAATTACAGACGGAGCAGTCGAAAAAGTCGTCGCGGAAGGGTGCGGCGTTATCCGCGTCATCCTCGTCGCAGTTGAGAGCAGTGGAATCAGTGCCAATTTCAGAAATGTCTTTTGGAGAGGAGATATCGACAAAGGATGCCACATCAGCAACAACAACAGCATTGGAGGCAGCAACAGCATTGGAAGCAGGGGATGCAACAACAGCATTGGAAGCAGGGGGGCCAGAGGGAGCATTGGAGACAGGGGAAGGGAAGGGAGCAGGAGAAGCAGCAGGGGAGGTAACGCCATCATCTTCATCATTGGCAGAAGCAGCGTTAGAAGCGAAGAGCTGTGAAACATTGTCGTCCAGCGCAGCAGAGGTGTTGGATCCATCGTTGCACGCTGAATTGTCAATGCCTAAAATATTATCTGAGGCAATGGCCAGTCCACAGACCGGTCCCCGAAAGGAAGCAGCAGGAATGGAATCAGAATCATCCCGAGGAACAGAACCATCTCGAACGTTGGGCACATCAGACTTGGTGGCAGATCCAGTAGCCAAAGGGGCAGATTTAGTTGGTTCTCTAGCAGACATGGGCTCGACTCATTCTCTATATTATGATGTTGCTTATTCTACAAATTCTGGGAATTCTGCTGATTTTAACAATTCTACAAAAGCTACAGCACTGAGCAGCTCCAACAGCATTAGAAACCATGCAATCAGCAGCCCAGTGTCTAATTCAGTGGCGAATAAAATGATTGAAACGGATCAAAATGAGGAAATCAACATTCCGAGACCAGGGGGCACGTCCAACATGCCAAACATGTCCAACATGTCCACGCTGCCAACACTGTCCACCACCCCCATTCCAATGCTGGATTCTGCCTTTAGCAGTGACTCCTCCGATGCTTCGGGTGTGTCTCCTGTGTCTCAAACAGAGTCTCATCCAGAGCCGGGGGACCAATACAATGAACCACCGGCATGTGAGCAGCAGGATCAGCAGGAGCAGCAGGAACAGCAAAAAGTGCAGGAGTGTGGCGATCCATATGAGCCACGGCCCATCCATCCCGAGGCAGAGTTCGAGGGGGAAATTCCAGTCAAAAGGTCCACCTCACCCATGATCACCGCAGTCCCGACGGCACTTACCGCGTCCACGTGTGCTGCTTCGTGTGCTGCTTCTCCATCGCCCTCCCCGCGCCATCCTCCGTTTGTACACACTCATTCGTTATTGGATGATTGTAGCGATGAAGAAGATGACAAGGACGAGAAAGACGAGGTGGATGAGAAGGATGACATGGGAGATATTGGTGAGTTGGGTGATTTGGGATTTGTCAGTCTGGAAAGCCACATCGACTACGACGGTCACGATGGTCGCAGGGGGCAGGTGGAGTTTACCTCTCCTTCTCGTACCACTCGCAAATCCAAGAACCATCATGGCAGTCCTCACACATCCCATCACCATTCCACCAAACAATTCAAACCCAATAACCAGATCAGACCCAACAAACACAGTAAGCCACGAGCCAACGATCTCGCCAATCGCAACATACATCAATGCATGCTCAAAACTCGACATCGAAGATGGACGTGTCAATCGTCCTTGGCGGGGGGGCATGCCCAATCGTGTCGGGTTTTGGATTTGGAGCATCGGGTTCATTATCTTCCCTTGGTTAGGAATGGGAATGGGAATGGGGGTCATGGTAATCATATTAATCATGGGGGGTTGCAGAAAGGGAGGCACATGAGAAATGTCAGCGGACAATCCATTGATACTTATTGGATGGATCAGTTGGAACATGATTCTTCATCGTGGTTGGAGGGGTCCAGTGCTTCCGTTGTTTCCGGTGTTTCGGGTGCTTCTGCATCCTCTGAGCTTCCCATGCACAATATGAACAATATGAACAATATGAACAATATGAACAATATGAACCACATGCACAATATGAACCACATGCACAATATGAACAACACGCACAACATGCCAATAGTTGCCCAACTCTCCGTATCCGGGGCTGCCATTCGAGCAGCAGCCCTTGCATCGGGATTGTGGCGTACGGTACGATTAGTTCGACTTCCGAGGGGGTTGTTTGGCTGGCATTGGATATTGTGGGAGGCGCAGCAACGCCACTTGGAACGGCAGCAGCGGCAGGGGCAGGGACAGCATAGACAATTTATACATTATTCACAACTTTCAAGTCATTCACAATATTCACAACATGGAAGGCATAGACACCAACACAGTCAAGGAAGTTATAACAACCTTGGATACAACGAACCATGGGATTTGGAAGATACGTTGCAATGGTACAAAGTAGAACCCAACCACCATAATGAGGGGGGCTATGACGAAGACAGAGATGTTTGGTCCTTATTGAGAATGTTGGGGGAAACCTTTCCAATGTTGGATCAGGTCGACTTTGGTGGCGATATGGCGAGAACCTCCACGGACCGGAAAGGTGATACCACTGACAGTGCCCAGAATGCCGATGATGCGAGAAGGGAAGCATGGAAAAAAGTGATTCGGTCACGGATTTTGAAATACCTTCCCAATTTGATTGCCATTGATAGTGTCGATGTGGCGAAGGAGGAGTTGGACTCCCACACGCCCACCAAGGCACGCGGCAAACATGCTTCTCATTCCAATCATGGTGGACGTTCTTCCATCCAGCATCCGGAGGGAGGACTTGCCAATCCGGATAGTTTTGAAGAATTGGATTTGGACGATGGCTATGAAGATGCACAGGACGCTGACCGTCATCACGATGGTCTTGGCCCTGCTGTCCCACAGGACGAAGCAGAAGAAGCACAATTGGATGGACTACAGGAGGAAGAGGGGCACCTCAAGAACAAGGACACCATCAATCCCACCATATCGTCCACTTCCTCGGCTTGTGTGGACTGCGAGTCAGTGGAAGTGACCATGTGTGGATGGTCCCATCTCGTTCAGACTCGGGCGGAGGATGCGAAGAATAGTCTGTTTCAAACTCACGGCAGTCAAGGTAATGGGGGTGATGAGAACGATGACGCTGTGGGCGAGTCCAGCCAAGCAAATCTGCCCAATGGTGTATCTAATAACATTTCCAATCTATCCAATGCTTCCAATGTCAACCCAGCAGAAACGGATGGTTTGGATGGCATGGATACATTGGATGACATGGATGTAATCCCGATAGAGCCACAAGATTCCATCGGTTTTCCAGAGAATATTTCTCCCCCGGTGGAAAATTCCATGGCCTTCTCTACCTCCTTGACGGAGGATTTGCCAGAACAGGCAGACAATTCAGAAACTCGTACCATCCATACCACATCCAACCATCCGTCGGAAAATGATATTGTATATCTTCCATCCTCCTCGGCATCGGCTTCTTCCTCGTCTCTATTTTCGTCAAAATCGTGGAGCAGCCATGGAAGCGGCAGCGGAAGTGGCAGCGCCACCAAAAAACATCATGGCAAACACCGTCACAAGAAGCCTCCCACGTGTCCCAACTCCTCGTCTCGACGTCATTCCAAATTGATGGACAAGAAGTCATTTCGACGATCGAGTGGCGGCAGTGGAGGCAGCGGCAGTAATGGAGGCAAATCGCTCACAAGGGCGAGCAATTGGAAACGACGCGTTCTTGGATTGATCCCCACGGTTTCCATCATGGATGATGGAGACGATAGCGATGAGGAGGGAGACGACCAGAATGATGAGCATTGTCATGTGGAAGAGGATTGTCCTCATGACATTTTGTAGAACTAGAGTTGTTATTGCAATTGTATCTTATTGGAATTGCTATGTTAGTACTTATTTTTTGAATAGATTTTACTTGAACAAATTGTTGTTTTGAGAGTGTTGTAATTGAGCTCATACTGCAAAATGATGTAAGGAAAAGGAAATTTACTACATGCATAATGCTGTCTGGCGGCTTACAGTGCTACAAATTCTTCGACTTTTCAACGAACCATTCAATGATCCGCGTTTGTCCCCAAGCAATTTTCATAACATCTACTCCTCTAACTAAAGGTCGTCACACAAAATAGTGGGTGTACTAATTGAAGGTGTCTCGAAACTACTGTCGCCACCGCTCCTGCACTTGTTCTTGTTGGCAATGCACATTGCATGTGCTCGTTTGTCACAATTAATCTTTCTGCATTGACATGATCTCATCATACCACTGGCATCTTGATAGCTGTATGGATGCAACAAAGCGAGAATTTGAAATATGGCACCAATAAAGATATATTATTTGAAATAGGATAGAACAGTGTACTTACCAAATGCTGCACTTGGCAGATTTGCTAGTTTTTCGCACACTGCTCGCACCGCCACCAAAAATATCGGAATAACCTTGACTCATTTGCCTTGACTGTTGATGAAAGCTGGAACTCTGCCGATGGCTCTTTCCGTAGGAGTTCGATGAAACAGATGCATTGTAAGAGGACAGATTTGACGCAGAATCCAACCCGTTTTCTCTCATGGGAAGTTTGGAGACATAGGTCCGCTTATCTCCAGAGTTTGATTCATTCGTCACATCTTTGGCACCAAACACATTGATGAGACCGAGATCCGACGATGCAGGAGTCACGGCAGTAGCAGCGGCAGCTGTAGCCGTACCGGCTGCAAGTCTCGAAGAGGACTCCCCCATCATTTTTGCGGATTCTTTATTGATATCACTCAAGCGTTTCTCCATATTGGCAATACGACTCTTCAATTGATCCACTTGCTTCTCGGCCGATGTCTTGTCGATTTTCAATTTGCGAATTTCTTCTTCGTCCTCTTCACACTTCATTTTCCACTTTTGAACTTCCTTCTCGGTAGTTACCAGAGAATCATTGTGTTTTACTCGATCTTTGGAGATGGTGTCTTTGGCATCATTCATTTGAGTGTGGAGAGATTCATTCTCGTTGCGCAATTCTTCAATGACTCCACGGAGGGAAGTTATGGTGTCTTCCGACTCGGTGGCCGACGAGGTAGCATCGAGCAAGGTAGCGCGAGTTTCTTCCAATTCGGACTCCACACGATGAGTTCTATCCGATCGAACCTTTTCCAATTCCTCCATTTCTGCTAGATCTTTCTTCAAAATGCGGATTTCGCCACGGCAGTCGTCTACTTCCTCTTGCAACCGTCTCCTCATTTTCTCCGAGGATTCCGCACGAGATTTGAGAGAGTCACGCTCCTCTTCCGCTTCCTTCTTCACTCTCACGGCCCTCATCATTTCGGACTCCACTTGAATCAGTCTCCCCTCCACAGAACGAGCAGCACGGGATACCTCGTCGTGTTCTCTCCTTACCACCTCCATTCCCCGGCGAGTTTCTTCAATGATGGATTGCAAGTCGTTCAATTGAGTGGAGAGAGATTCGGCACGTGCATTCGCGGCATCTCGTGAGGCAGAGGCATTTGCGGCATTGGTTCCTGCAATTTTGAGTGCTTCGAGGGTGCGTTCGATTTTGGATTTGAGGTTGGCGTTGGCTTGGTGGGAGGTGGTGTTTTCTTTTTGTAGGTCTTCGATGTAGGACTGGGCTTCTTGTAGTTTCTATTATATTATGGTTTGATCGGAACCAAAAGAGAAGTGAATGAGATGGTACAAATCGAGGTATTGATAAATGCAAAATTCAATCTTACTCTTTTAAGAATAATACATTCTTCTGCTTTTTCCTGAGCCAAATTTTGAATGAGGTCAATATCATTCTTGGAACCCCACAATTTGCGTGGCTTAGCACCATCCAATCCATCATCTCCCCCATCCTCCACTCTTCTCTTCCTTCCAGAAACTGACCCCACTTTCTCATCATGATTTCCAATCGCGTCCTCACTCTCATCATCGGTTGAAATCTCAGTAGCATTGGAAGAAAATCCATCTGCCACTGCCCGGAGTGCTGTTGTCAAAAGTGCCTTGACTCTGGCTCCTTGTTTGACGAATTCGTCTTGTTTTTCATTACGGCATGATTTGGATGCCGCATTTTGTGCATTGTGACGGTTACTGTGTGGGTTGTCATTGGAAGTTCCACTTTGATTTTCCCTGGATTTTCCATGGTTTTGACTAGTAGTAGCCAGTGAAGGATCTTGGGTGTCTGAAGGTGACTCTGTATTTTCGTCACCAGAAGTGGCGGAATGAGCGAAAAGCACTTTTGAGGTCGATTCTTCTCCTTCCCCTCCCCCAGATGATGGTCGAAAATAAGAAGAGGAGGTGCCGACTTCTTCTCTGTCAGCCCCAGCAGACTTGGCATTGGCACTACTGCTGTCCTGCCCATCAATTTCCATGGAAAAGTCCAAATCTGAGCGTCCAGAATCAAACCTGTCATTTCCACCGCCTTCTTTGGTGGAATAGAGCGCGTCAATACTATCACTGTAATTCATCGAGTCACTTTGATTTCGATCCTGGAGGCTGTCCAATCGATCCTGCGGAAAATCTGCAGAATTTCCATCGGCCATCCTATGAGGTCCGCCATCGCCGCCGTCATCATCGCCACGCCAGGACTCGTTCGTCTCACTGCTGCCACCATTCTTTTCTTTCTCGAAATAATCCGCGTCTATAGACGATGTTCTTTCGTAATTAAATGTCTCTCTGGTATTTTTGGACGGCGAAAGGCTGTCAGAATCGAAAATCGGATTGGTGCCAACACTTTTCGACGGGTCATCTTTGCCGACAGGGCTGGAGGCGCCCTCAATGATGTCAGGATTGATTTTTCCGGGGCTGGCTGATTGATTCACTTCAAGGTATGACGATCTGGGGGATCGCGTTGATCGTCGGGTGGGCTTGGCGGCTGCCGTCATCATGGTCGTTGTGGTTTGGAAGTGGTCTTCCCCTTCCCGGCAAAACGCATAGAAAATGCCAATTTTTTGGGGAAGCTGGAAACAATTATTGAAAACGTACGTACCCTCATTCCTATTATTTAAAATTATTACATGCCTAGTTTGTTTTTTCTATTCTTTCATGTTCTTCTCAAGGTTTGTACTTATTCCTAAGAACCTAGAGTAGGTAGTAAGTAAGTAAGTACCAAGAAGCTCTAAGAAGTATTTGAATTTGTTAGACTACTATCATCTATTCTGTGACCTTACCATACACAATACCTGACTATCCAAAAAAAACTAGAACAAGTTGATGCATATTCTATCTTAGCAGAGTCTTTGTGCATCATTCTTTTTCTGTGTCCCAGTTCCCAGTTCCATGTTCATGAGGAGGTCACTTGGGATTTTTAGGCCCTAGAGCTGCAATTACTCATTTACCATTTACCCCCACCAGGTCCATTCACCTTTACCCTGATAAATTACTGAGTAATTACCCAGTAAATTAAACATCTACCCAGTAAAAAAGTGATCACCCTTCTTCTGAAAATCCATGGGTAAATGGTAAAAGGGTACATGAAGGTAAATGAACATAAACACAAAAAATAAACATAGGTGTATTATTTTAATGAAATAACCTACTTTTTATCAAGAGCAATGTTTTGAAAATTTTTTGTGCTCAGAATATTGGAATCAATAGCACCAACCAAACAGTACAGAAGTAAATCAATGGGTTCAGTTGATTTAATGTGTTTGCAGAATATGGTAGGTGGTAAATGGTGGAGGAAAATCTGATATACCCCTGATACCGTACCCCTGCCAAGACTAGATTTCCATGGAAAATTAATCTTTACCAGGTAAATCACCTTGTAAATGGAGCTCCAGTCGAAGCCTATAAAGGGAGATAGGAGTATTTTTGGAAATTACATGAAAAGTTTTGACAAATTGAATTATAAAAGAGTGAGTCTGGGTAAAGTTTAGGGGAATGATAATGAGACATGACATACTAAATGTCTGTGATATCTTTTAATTGGAGATCAATATGTGGCCTGGTGCAATATTGGAGATGTTTCCCTATCAGTATGGGATTGTTAACCTCATCAGGTCCATTGGACTGGTACGGATTTGGGCGTCACGAAGCCAGTAGAGCCTAGGGATAAAGGGGATGTAGTAGAGCTCAATGCATGCAATCTTGAACTTGTGGAATATGTGAAAATGAAGAGAATCTATCACTTCAATTTGAAAAGGCATACAACATGATCCTTGGCAAATGCACAAAAAGTTTGAAAAATAACTTGGAGGCACTTACAAGCATTAAAAAATTGGATATGGAGGTAAATGTGTTTGGGTCGCTAGGGGCAATAAATTGGCTGGTGTTCATCCTTGAAGACCAAA
>JALLOT010003608.1:0-11079 GCA_036939595.1 Thalassiosira livingstoniorum | reverse complement strand
AAATTACACTAGAAAAACTAGGCAGAGCATAACTTTTGTCTTTCTTTTGCATACATAAAGTACACAGCAACAGCAAACGGGGCCGTAAATACAAGGTATCTTCTACAACAATTGTAGGGAATTGACCCAACCTGAGTCAACATTCCCATATACTATTTGTACTTGACTTTACGTCTGTAGCGAAGATCTTTTTCAGAATTAATTGAAGGGCTGTCCTCACCCAACCTAGTACTTGGACGCGAGTATGGATGAAGTCGAGGTGACCGACGAGGCACAGAGAGAGACGGTGAGATGGGACCAGTATTAGGAATCACGGAGTCACCACGAGCTGAGGATCTGGTGACGCGCCGGCGGTCAGCCAGAAGGAGACGCCGGGCATGAATGCCCGCCTCTTTGGCAGCTTCCACCTCTGCAACCCAATAGTCGAGGTCAGAAGCAGAGCCTTCTAAGAGTTTATCAAAATCCACGTCAAGCAAATCACGGTGATCCTCCAACAAGTCCATCGGATCAGTTACCGCGAGTTCTTTTGTACGTTCAACCAGTTTCTCGAAGTCTTGCTTAGTCTTCTGTCCCGCCACTTTGTGATGGATCAGCTGATTCCTAAAGCACCATTGTGCATGGGTGATCTTAAGAAGACGAACCACCAATTGATTTGTCCATTTCCTGGCACTGCCCTTCAGCTGGCGAGCGTCAACATCTAGAAGACGAAATTGATAGAACATGCGTGAGATACGACCTTCAAGGAGGGAGTCCCATCCCAATTTGTCTTGGGATTTTGCCAGAGCAGTCACGGAAGAGAATGAGGGGACACATGAGAGCATGGATTGGTTACCGCGTGCCCTAAGATATTTGATTAGAGTAGAGCGAAGCGCGGATTGCGTACGAGTTGAGGCAAGCCACTCATCCAGGTCATCGATCGAAGCTTGAAACATCTTGGTGCGCATCTCATCCCTGCATCGAAGGATATGTGAGGTAGTTTCATCCACCCTCCCGCAACTGGGACATACATTCTTCACAGAAGAGTCATATCGGGAGAGATGACGGTTTGTCCCACAGCAGTGAGTGACATGTTTTGTGATCCATGCACTGAAGGCAGGTCCTTGGGAGTGAGCCGCAGCGCCCAGAGCCTCCCAATCAACCGTGTCAAAGAGATTCCTATGCAGGATCTTTTTGTCATGAAAAACACGTCTCGCCACCTTCTCACCCCAAACATCATAAATTTTCTCTTTAGTTTTGGCATGGCATTTCTTCCCATGACATTTAATGCGAATTCTTTCGAACGGAAACGTGCTCTTGATAAACTCATTGGAGAAGATGGATGAAACAATGGCATCCTTTGCCATGGCATCACAAAGGCTGTTCAATTTTTCCAACGGAGAGAGATGACACCATGGAACAATATCATCCTGATGGCTCGCCACATAGATGTTGAAGGACGTGACGGGTGTTTGGAGGCGAAGGTTCTTATAGGCACGTAGGAGATCAGCTTGGGATTGTTTGGCTGGGAGGGATTTGTGGAGTTTGTTACCATGAGAGTTCACGCCCTCATTGTCGCAGCCATATTGCACTGGCGGTGAATCGGACATCGGGGAACCACGAGTAGCTGCATGTACCACCAGTGCAGCCATATATGAGCCTAGGATTTCCCCTCTGTAATTACCAGCACTGGATGATTTTTCAACCACCACACCTTTAGCCACCTGACCAGTTTCTGAGCATTGTAGAATAAATGCTCCAGAGCATATAGATTTATCAACTACTGGCATAAATGAGCCATCACTGCATATCAGCAGAGTGCCATTGCGGATAGATGGTAAAATCCATGACCCGTCGCCATCACATTGAAAGTGTCGAAGCAGTGATTGATTGGAATAGCTCCGAAGAATGCCCCAGAAGGAGAGGTCCAGACCATTCACATGAGGGACACCTGCAGTAGAGTGTAGCAGAACCGTTTGAGCATCCACCAACGAAACAGTAGCATACTGACAGTCCACAGGAATGGTGTTCACATGATAGGACAAACGGAAACATTGGTTGTTACGAAGGCTATAGGCAACGTCCTGACGGGAATATAAGACTGCGGACGTGGAGGAAACAATATAGTAGAGCTCATCAGACAAAGGAGAGTATCTCCAATCCACTGCAATATGAGGTGGTCGGATAAAGGCCCCCAACGGTTGAGGTAAGGTCAGAGTGGATTGAAATAACATTCTAATGGAAGTGTTCCAATTCGCAAAATCCCCTGGAGTCGGCTTTTCAAATGAGAAGTGCCAATTACTATCCTGCTGTTCCCGAGTAAAGACATGATCCTCACATGATTTGCCATCCATTGATACCAGGTCTGAAAGCGAGTAGAGCCGTTTGTACTTCCGAACTCTATTGATCGACTGAAGCATTTTTGTGGAGAAGGAACCTACTTCTATCATGGATTGCATGATTGATTTGTCATTGACTCTGCAGAGAGGAAGAGCAAAAGAATCATCCATTTCAACCTGTAGTTCAAAGAATGACAAAAGTTCCCAAAGGTGTTTGAACCAGGTATCGGTAGCAAGGAAGCCAAACTTGTCAAAGCTGAGAGTGAGGAGTTGGCCTGATAATCCAGTTTCGAGTTGAAGAACCTCATACGCATGAGTTAAAAAGGAGCCGACTGAATCCGGCATGTCCCAATGCCGAAGAAGTAGATCAAGCTTCGCACATACACATTCTATGTTTAGATTCGGCAGACCGACACCATGGAATTTCTTGGGCAGAGTTCGAAATTCCTTTCTAATGTTTCGATTCATGCCCAAGAATGGAAGTATACGAAAATACACCCGTCCGTAGGCTTTCTCCATTTCATCAATAGGACACGACACCACTCCAATACCGTAACACATCGAAGGAGTGAGCTGAGATCGCATGCTGATCCAGGCATGCATTCTTGGAAGGGGACGAAGAGCCAACTTTTCTGCCCAATCCAATCCATTCTTCACGATCCTTTCCTCAACATGTGTGGTAAACTTTCCATCCGGACTTGTATAAATCCCTAGTCCTTTAGAGGCTGTAGAGCAAGATAGAAGAGGAATTGTGACGTCGTCGCCATCTGGCTGGGGAATGGTGAAAATTGGATCACCCATCTCCTTGGGAGTCTTGAGCTTGGCAATCCCCCTCCTAAATTTGTACATCATGAGATAGCTCTGACATTTCTTCCTTTTGAGTATTCCGCCAGTGGCTTGAACAAGACGACCCCAATCGTTAATAGCCGTCTGAATTCGACGGCAGAATTCTGACTGAGGAGTAGCAAAAGATGGTGCCCAGTGTAGAAGGTCGGTATCCTCAACGAAGATCACTGCAGCAAACCAAAGAAGAACGCCAGACCAAGCAGACGCCAATCTGGCACCATGTCCAAAGTGACGATAGCCTTCAATCATCAGTGCACTTAAGCAATTGAAAGCTGGAGGGGCAAATCCACTACCTTGCCCATCGCCCATGGTGGGGTTGTCCTTCGAACCACCATATGGTTTATCTGACAGTCCATATGCAGTGCTGATATAAAACGCCATCGTCTGCATTATCATCAACCACATTGCCACAGCCTTCGCAGGAACACCAAACGCTTGGCAGGCAATGCTTTGAACTGGATGGGCAGCACGATCGTAGGCTTGGCCTAAATCACACTTGGTGATCGATGCAGGGTGATGTTGGGTTCTGGAAATATCGGTGAACAAAACCCCACAAATGCTGGCATCCTCGGTGCGACGCCCTTTGCGGGCAAATTGCTCCTCTGGAACTGCATTTTGTTCCACAGCTGTTGTCATCATACGCCGTGCAAAGACAAGTTTCGTCCACCAATTCGCATCTGCCTCAAAAAGGCAAATTGCTCTCATGTCCTCCATGAGAACAGCTCCAAAAATCTTCTCCAGCAGGACGGTGATACCAAAACCCCACCTGTCCAAGGGCACACCTGTCCTTGCACAGATGGATAGCTTCCATGCATGAAGAGAAGCAATGTGAGGATCAGACGAGGCTGCTCGATAGTGGCCCATATGAAGGCGAGAAGGACTGGACTTGACCCTCTCATCTTGGGTCTTCCAATAAAAAATGAAATCATCAGTTGATACCAATGTAGCAGTTTCATGCGCTGACATCTTTTTAAATTTGGCGGCAGCCCGTTCACATAAAGTTCTTGTGTAGATGTCCGTATCTGGTGGAAAGATGTATTCCCCTTTGAGAATTGCAATAGTATCTGACGTATCTCCACAATACCCAACATCATCAAAAATGGCTTCTTTAAAAATCGGAGCAGAATAGGCCAGACGAAAGCGGTCATCCAGTTGAGTCGAGGCATGCTGACACAAATTTTGTTTATCATGAAACATGCGTGCCTCCTCATCCCCTTCAGCTGGGATTTGTAGTGCACCCATTGCCCCACTGGTCCGAGGATTGGTAGTCTTACGAATATTACGATGAGTCTTCCTTGTTGATTCATTCTTGAGGATGCCCACTATAGCCTTGACAGCCTCCTGATCCATACGATCTCTTGCATCTTGCAGCCGTTCTTGAAGATGTGCACGCCGAAGTTTGGGAGCTTCCTTTCGAAGAGCTGCAATTTTAGAGTCCACTGATGCAAGAAGAAGCTTACGTTGATCCGGCGAAATGAGATTAGGAGGATCTATCATGGCCTTCCTGCAAGCACGACGGAAGTTGCGAGAATCAGGCATCAACCCATCGTGATACTTCTCCATGACCACATACAGCCGACGTCTCTGAAGCCAAACTCCAACCTCCGGACTAAAAGCCAACTTCCCATCGTAAAACTGAGTTGATTTATCCTCAGCAGAGAGCATGTAATCTTTGAGTTGGTCGTCCCATTTGCTCATAGCTATCTGGAACTCCGACGGAGTGACTGTCCCTTGTTCCAATGAATCGGCCATGGAGTCAAGACCAACAGTTTTATCAAACAGTCGATGGCGGAGAGCTAATTGCTTGAGGACCCGATTATATTTAGCCACCGATCTGGGACATTTACATGTCAATTTGCGAGATTCAACAGCACCAAGTGTTGGAAATGGTGTACCCAAAGTTGAGTGAGCGCAGAGGTCGACGACATGTAACCGATGATCACCCACTCCCCGTCCATGTTGACAAATCAAATAGTTTAAGCATATAAGTCCTGGACTCTTGTACAAGCCAAGAATGGTCTTAGTACCCCGAATGTGTGACGCAGGAGCAGGAACACCATGGTAAGAAAGGCATAGCTCAGTCATAAGCAGATCATCCTCCTGCAACCTTTTACCAAGACGACCCTTGTACAGATCCTCGTTCGCGTCTGTCATGAGAAGTACATTGTAATTTGCAGACCGCCATTCAACCAACTGTTGGACCAACTCTAGGAACCAAAGAGTGCGAGGACACCGAAATTCGCCTTTCTTGAGATAATATCGCCGATGTTGGTGCCACACAGTGGACCTCTTGAGGTGTTTTTTGCGCCTCCTGCTAATTCTAGACACCGTGGAGGGACGAACTGGCTGATACGCTGTGACAAGGATCGTGTAATAATCACCAAAGCCCACCTTAATCCACGACCAGCGTCCCAGACCAGATGGATCAACCCCCATCTCAGATACAAAGGAAGTTAGACGGTTAAGGACCATCGAGGAAGTACCACCAGGTTGGGAACGCTCAATATTTTCATGTGTGTTGTAGGACTGAATGCATCGTTTCTGTTTACCAGGCGCAAATATCTCTTGAGGATGCAACGAGTGGTCAGTGAGAGACCAGTTAACTTGGTCCTCATTAGCAAAGACACCGTCAGCCTGAAATTGTTGGATGAGCGTATTGATTTTCTTTACTTTCCACATCGAGGAAAAAATGCCCAGGCTATTTCTATTTTCGAAGAGAATCCTAATCACATCGTCAGACTTTGTTGGAGAAACCCATCCAATCGAATCCTTCGCCAGTTCCTTCAGTTGTTCATTCACTTTAACCTCCTCCTCCTTTCTTGCAGCCAGAAGAGCCTGAGCCGATGCTTGAAGTTGTTCTTTATGTTGAGTATTGGGATGTTTTTGCTCGTGTTTGACAGCTGCCAGAAGCTGTTGAAATGTTGGTTTGTTCTTGTGTAGGAATTTTCGTGTTGAGTTATGCAGTTTATGAAGACGTAGAGTTTGCTGGTTGGCTCGAAACCAACCAGCACGTTGTTGAGATCTCAGCGATCTCCTCGAGGTGACCCCATCACCTCGTGTATTCCCCGGGCGGGCACTAGAAGCTGGACCTTGGAACGTGCCCCCATCCAAGGTCTCATCGCTACCTCTCATCTCTCATGATGTACTCTAATGAGTCCCATCATGAGATACCCCCTCCTTCTCCAGCTGTTGCTGCATCAGCTGGAGTTCCGCAAGATCCTGCAGCAACTTATCCCTCTCACGACGAAGCTTCTCCGTCTCTTCTTTAGCCTGAGCAGAGGCAAGGGCATGGTCCCTAGCTGTCATCTTCTCAAAGCACGAATCCACAGACATGCCAGATATATTTGATCCCACCGAGGCATCATCATCAAGTCCACCTTGAGCCGCAACAGGAACTTGAATGACCTTGGATTGCTGCTCCATGGCAATCTCCACAAGCCTATTGTCCCTGGCATTCAAAGCCCTCTGCTCCGTATTCATTGACCAAAGAGTTTCCGCACCATTGGTGTTACTGGACGTGGTGTTAACCGTACAAGTGTCGTCAACGTCCTCGATGTCTTTGAGTTGCTCCACTGCTTTTTTGAAGTTCATCCGCTCCGCCAATTTTTCCATCTCAGAGGTATCAAAACGTTGTTTCCCATGCTTGAATTTCAGAGCAGAGGGATTATCAGACGGAGAAGGAAGAAGGCCAGCAGCAATAGCATCGTCAATGAACTTCGACTCCTTCGTTGCAAATTTATATTTGCATTCCCAGGTCACAGGATCGAAGGTAGATTCACCAGCAAGTTTCCGTTCATCCTGATCAAAAGATTTCATCAAATCATCTTTGCATGCAATACTGAAGCCCCTCACAACCACCAGATAGTGACTGAACCACTGAACAATGAAAGGGACAAATAGAGCAACCATAGAGAGATGGGCCACCGTATTCGGAAAAGCGAGAGTGTGGAGACCTTGATTTGGACCCTCATTGATCGGCACAATGCTATCAATAAGTTGACGGGTATCCGGAAGTTGAAGGTTAAGAAGTTCTTTACGGATGCATGTATATTTGTAGGGAGGTGGTTTGGAAGGATCTGCCATGCGGACCTTAACCATAAAGTCCAAACTGGTAATAAAAGGAACCTCGACTGACGTGATAAGATGATTATAATTTCGATGAATAATCTGCTTTTTTGAATACACCACCTTCTTGGCTTCTGAAATATTCCCCACTGGTATTTCCACTAGGTGCGCCCTCCTGCCAATAAACTTTGCAAGCCAGCCTGTCTCATTTAGCTTCTCTACCACCGGACGAATTCGAGCTTTATCATTGTTTGCAAATTCGATAGCTGCCCATTTCTTAAGATGGTCATCGTAGTCACCACCATCCAAGTATTGGAGAACTTCTTTCGACGTATCTGACAGTCTCAGTTGACGTTGCCCCTGATAATGCACAATGAATGGGGGAAAATCAACGCCCGAAAACTTCTTATTAATGCCTTTAGCCTGGAGTTTCCTTTCCATCTTTGAGAAACCATCCAACAAGAGAGATTCAAGTCCCTTAGGACACAGGTCCACAGAGGCAGCACAAATATGATAGTGGACAGAAGTTCCCACAGACTCCATAGCTTTCTTTTTTGCTGACACGTTCATTGAGCTCGCAATAATGTTTGCAATTTGAATCACGTGATCTGGATGATATTTGGAGGAAAAGTAGAAGTTGAGATAGGCCTGAGGTTGGGCCTTGGGATTACCATCTTTATCCTTTCCCCAGGCCTTATACATCGCCCAGACATAAGGGACTTCCACATAACCTTCAGCCTTTTCAAATGCCAGAGGAAACGTTTTGGGATCAGTGGAAGTGATCTTTTTAAGTCCCTTCTCCCCGTCATACAGTGGAGGAATGGCGACCGTGGGGTCAACTTTCTGCATACACATCACGTATTGCCTCCATCCCTCCATCACATGAGCTACAATATCCACATCCTTGTCTTTTGGAGGTTGAACTGTGAGTGTGATCATTGTGAAGGGATCACCGTCGCGAGTAGGACGTTCATTCTTGAACCGAGCAGTTGGAGCAATGTCAATCTCCTCAAATTGTGCAGCATTTGTAGAATCAATAGGAGTGGCACCATACGTTGAGGATTTAAGAGATGAACTCGGAGGTGTCTTCGAAGCAGCCGATGTGGAAGAGGGAGTGAAGGGCTCCGACAAGGGATTAAGGGAAGATTGAGCACCTTTGGCATTCGATGGAGAACTCGCCACAGAAGCTTTTGTCGGCGTTTGAAGTTCATCACCACCAGGTGCACGATTGGACAAACCCGAAACAATTGGTGGAATATTGTGCTTTGTTGGAGGTGGGTTGTTGAGACACATCTGGTACGCACGTTCTTCTTCACTATCGTACTCGGGCTCAGAGACTGAGTGGACAACATGAACCGTATCCTTTGGACTGAATCCCACCGTAGGAGCAGACGGATCCTTTGGCTTGTTAGCATCGTTAGTGTGAGCCAGACCATCCTTGGCATTACCAGTCTTCTGACCAACGGAAGAGTCAAACTTGTTGCCACAACCTTTGTCATCTAGGTCATCACCCCCTGCCATCTCAGCATTAGAAACTTCACCAATCTCCTCCACAACATCCCCAGTCCTCTCATCATTCATGCCTTCAGTCTCTACCGAATCCATAGCATTGACCCCTCCTTGCCCAGTGCTTCCCTTCGCATCCCCAGACGTAGAGACGTTCTGACCATTCTCCTCATCCATATTTTCAACTGCATCCCCCATCTGAACCTTCCCAATACTACTATTTCCTTTCTGACCAGACGACGAGGCAACCACAGATGAGTCTGTACCACTGGAGTTAAGAAAGCTAGACGCCATGACACCTCCAGCACCGGAAGAGAATGAAGAGTGACCCAAGCCACCACCAAAAGAAGGAAGACTAGACGACTGCCCAGAAGAGAATGAACCGATACCTGGAACCGCGCCTTCGGGAGCACCATGTTTGGCTTTCTTTGCTTTGCCACGATGCAATTTAAGAAGTCTTTTTTCAGCAGCAATCCTCTGACTCAAGGTGGCATTCTTCTTCAGTCTTTTCGAAGCACTAGACTGCAAAAATTTCCTACCACGAATCTTAGGTGTTTTAAAACCAGCAAGTTCAGACTCATCTGTCACCATCGAGGAGTTTAAACGATCAAGAGCCTCGTCATCGGAGTTGTAATCCTCCCAACTACCGTCCTCATCGTCCTCGTCACTTAACTCGGCATATGGGTTGGCATCGAGGGATTCCTTCTTTTTTGCAAGTGCTTTCTGCTTCCTTGCTTCATTTGCTGCACGTAGGTCATCCGCCTTCTTCTCAAGTCGAGCGAGATCCTCCTTATCTTTTTGAATAACTTCCAGGGGAGTGGGATCCAAAGCACTGGTACCCTCCGTCTCTCCTTGATCAAAACTGCTAACAGAAGGAAGATCCAGCTTAGAGCTAAAGCTGGAATTGTCATCATCACCCCCATTTCCCGTAGATTTATCCTTGTCAGCTTCATCGAGTCCACCTGCTGCAGAAGTTCCGCCATCTGCCACATTACTATCCCTAGACTGACTACCCGTGCCCCCTTCACCAGTCTCCTTCGATTCTTTCTTCTCCGAACCAACTTCCTTGGACTGATGACTGGGATCAGATTTATCCCCCACTTCAATGAAACCCACCGCCCCCTTGTGTAGATGATTAATGCTATCTGTAGACGAATTTTGAGAGCTCATCATCACAGCCAACTCTTTCTCCGCCAAATTTATTTTCCCACTAATAGCCGGATCCAAAAATTTTGAGGAGAATGCATCCGCTGTTGGAGAATTAGCCGGAGCTTTCGAATTGGACTTCCTCGAAGACGGATAAGGAAACTCTGACCGAAGATTGTACTTGTCTGACGAGCGTGGATTTGGAGACTGGTGTCCCACCTCAGAAGAACTCTTGTCCCCCCCTTTATTCTTGCCTAAACCCTCTGTAGAAAACTCCAGCCTAACACCTCGTGGCATGTGTGACGATGGAGACGTAGACGGGCTAGATCCTTGGCAGCGTTTATTCGTTCCATCATTCTTTTTCTCCGGAGTGAGGGAAGGAGATTTCAAGGCTATACCCGTCGCAGGCGCCTCCATGGTTCCATCGCCATCTCTGGCCTTTTTTGTTGATCGAACTACCTTCAGTGCTGGCTTCTTCTTCCGAATTGAAATGGCAATGCCATCACCCTTCTCCTTCCCCTTGGCCGACGACGACGGTGACATTTGTTGTTGGTGCTGTGTCGGCATCAAGACCAGTGACAGTGATTCACAATGTTTGCGAGGTAATCGTGTTGAAGGTGATGGTACTGTCAAACTCAACCAAGGAGGATGAACGTGAGCTGCCAGCGACGATGGCAATGACGATGGCAAAGCTGATGGCAACGAAGACGACGGCCACCTGCAGTTGCCACGTAGTGTGACGAGTGACGACGTGGGCAAAAAAACTCCAAGCTCACAGCGAAGGCGAGAGAGCTCCGTAGAGAAGAATCCAGCAAAGGAGAAGAGGTGAAGACGATGAAACACTGGTTCAAATAGTAAGTCGATGGCAGGTCTTGGTGGGTAGGTCATGGGATTGCCCATAAACTGAGCTAACCTATCCTCCACCAAGCTCAAGGATGAGACTAGATGGCCCGTAGTAAACCTGGAAGTACTAGGGAATCCTACGTGGTGTCTACGCATTTCTAGTATTTTTTAAGTAATAGTCATCATTTCACACACCTCCCTTCTACAGAGAAGTTCGGTGGATGGATTTTCGATTTTTTGACAGATTTTTGCTGGATGGATCTGGACGGATCTGGATGGATCTGGATGGATCCATCCAGATCAATCCAGATCCATCCAAGATTAGAAGGAGAAAGAACCTTTCGGAAAAAATCGATCC